>BGPR01011405.1:0-31104 GCA_013235015.1 Araneus ventricosus
TCGATTCCATTGAAGATCCGTCGTGTATTGGGCCTGTTGCACGTTAAATCATACATAGGGAGCCAAACATCCTCCCGCCGGTGTGGTGCTATGCAACCCACCCCGATCCAGCCTACCCTACTGGGTTTAAGGCGTTAAAGAGTCGGAGGGGAAGAGAACTGACCAGAGCAGCAGCAGGAGGACGCCAGCCCCACTCGCATTTATTAAAAGGTTTTCCTCATATATACATACTGCACCCCGCAACATGGGTGGAATACATATTAACATATATAGAAGTTTCGCATTACAACGGCTCACCCGGCCAAGGAGACAAGGCAAATAACAGCATATGGATTGAAAGTTATTTACTAATAAAAATTTACCATGGCCGGGGAGAAACAAACAATACATTCCCAATTTTAATTATCAATGGCATTCCGCACATAAGCTACAATGTGTGAGATGCAGCGCAAATACCAAAAAAAGTCAACCCAAAACCACACTCAAAACAGACACAGACAAATTAAAACGAACACACAAACAAACTCTACACACAAAAGGAATTATTAAAACCATTGTAAAAATCCCAATAGCTCAAATTTAATTTCAAATGTTTAAAATCTCAGAATGACAAGGCCATGAAATGCCGGTGTGGTGCGGAAGTTTGGAGAGGGGGTGCCATTTCAGGTGCCATCCTCGTCATCTGACCGCGGCTCAAAATGACGAGGTCCGTCCCAAAATAGCCCTCGTGTTGCTTCAAAACGGGACGTTAATATAACTAAACTAAAACCGATGCAAGTTCTATTAACTTTGTTTTAACCCAGCTTTACAAATGCAATGCGTACCCAAGGAAAATATTTCTAAGTAAATATTTTCATGTCAAAGCCTCAAAATAACGAAATACACTTATATGCATTTTCAAATATATTAAAGAATGACAAGGTTTTCAGTTGCACTCTCACAAATAATGTTAAAGGTATCTGACAAATTGAATCGTAAAATAAAATGTGTTCGTAAATGTCAAACGTATAAAAGGCAGATTAAATTCGATAGATTCACTTCGAGTTAGCTTCAATTCTGAAAAATAGAACAATATTCAACGATTCTTTTTTTTTAACCGAAAACAACTGAAATTCGTGAAGTGTTCTCCCGTTGGTAGTAAAGAAAATCTATAAATAAATATTAAATAACATTTTATGAGATATATTTACTTATAATACAACTTCATAAACCTTTTTTAAAGTTTTATTTTGCGATATCTCTAAAAAGTGGAGGGTGGTGGGAATAGGCAACCATTGATAACGTATATAGGGATCACAGACTTTCGTTTAAAACAAAATTTACCGAAATCTGTTCATTTGTTGGGGCTAGGGAACTCTGTAAATGTTTTTCTCCATGAAGAATGTATAGTGAAGTAGTGTCTTTGCTATTTCTCTCAAAAAAAGAGATTGGTGGGGGAAGGGGCAGGCAACCATTGATGACGTATCTAGGGGTCATGAGGTTTCATATAAAATAAAATTGGCGAAATCAGTCCAGTGGTGGGCCTGGAAGGATCGTTCTTCGTTTTTTCCAATTATTTTAAATATATTCTAAATGAAAAAAAAATTAAGACATGTTGGATAACAAACAATTCAGAAGAATAAATTCAATTCTTAAGACATGTTGGATAACAAACAATTCAGAAGAATAAATTCAATTCTTGTCGACATAAAATAAAAATAATTAATAAATATAATAAAATAAATATAATATAATCATATAGAAAATTGCATCGTGTAACCATTTAAAAACAATTCGTTCCAGAAGAAGTTAAACAGTATATAAGAGTGAATAATTTGTCATACAGAACTAAATTGACTTCACAAGTTGTACAATAGTAAATTAATTATTATTTATAATGCCATAATTAATTTTAGAAGAATGCAGTATTTTATTTTTTATGTACTGTTTTTTACGAAGACGTTGTATCTGAAAATAAACGCATGGGAGTTGGTTCCGAATTGAATAACTGCGTCCAATTTATGTTGAATAAGTTTTAAAAAGCTCAAAAAGTCCATTCACATTTGTTGAATAATAATATATTCTCAACTATTTTTATTTCCACTATGGAATAATCTGGAAGAACACGTTGTGAATACATTCCTGACCCTAAACAGGTATTCTTGACCCATTCGGAGTTAATTCGGAGCTGAATTAACGCATTAGCCGCCACGACTCGCGTCTGAGATTCGAACCATCTAATTAGATGACTCCTTCTCTTCTATGGGGTCTATTCTGGTACCCCCGGTTGGGTTGGGAGTTGGGTAGGGTTCCGCACGTTAACAACGGAACCCAACCCAACCGGGGGTACCAAAATAGACCCCAATCTCTTAACTACAGTAAAGGAGGGGTCATCTGATTAGATAGTGTGAATCTATTTGATCGCAGTATGAATCGTATTCGATTCATATGGCGATCAACGTGTTAACACCCAACGCCATATTTATACAGTGGGTTAATTGTTATACACCCAGCGCCCGCTTCATTTCACTGCCTTGGCTAAACTAGAATCCTATCTAAACTAGATACTATCGAAGCCAAGTCGATAGTATCGGGTTTTCGAAACTATCGACTGAAACAATCAATAGTATCGACTTTCTCAAAACTGTCGATAGTTTTCTCCCGGGCAATACTATCTATAGGCGCATTTTCAGTCGATAACTCTAAAACTATCGACTGGAACTATCGTAGTTTCTAAACTATCAAATGGAAGAACACCTATAGATAGTATCGCCGGGGAGAAAACTATCGACTGCACTATCGATAGTTGAACTATCGATGTTTAATGATCATTAGGCTAAACCGAAAACATTCCATCGTTTCTTTTCTGATTTGTCTGACAAGTCAATATGTATTCACAAACTCCTAAAGAATTTTCAGCGGTCATATAACTACCACCAGTTAGCCAGATTTTGAAGTCAAAGTGCCGTCATTCTGAATTTTTTTTGTTTTTCCTTCGATTTATATTTGAAGTACAGTACAAGGAATTAGAAACTAATCTTTATTTTTGGGTATTTTACTAGATTTTAAATCTTTTATATATATATAAATATATATATATATAAAGGGTTTTTCTACCGATTTTTCGGTAATTTTTCTAAAAAAATAGACCTGTGGTGTAAAGATCGTATACTCAAAATTATGCCTCTAGTTTATTACACTTTTCTTGTTTTCAAACACATGAAGAGATAAAACGGCAGACAACCCGTTGAAGGATTTAGACCAAAATTTGATGCAGTTCCACAATTCTGACGACAAAACCATATGCTAAATTTCATACATTCAGTTTATTGAACTTTTGAGTTTTCGTGTTCACATACACATGGATGGACAGACTTGCCTTTGAGGGATTTGATACAGATCAGCAATCTTGACTATTAAAATCTGAAGCTAAACAGAAGTATGTATCTATCTATGTCCGGCTATCTTCTCACGAACCACTGAATCCTGAAACAAGTAGAAAGTAACAAAAGGCAGGAAATAATCCAAGGAATCCATTTTAATCATTGAAATTCCAAAATTATAATTAGTTAAAAAGATAGTAATTAAAAACTTAAATTGATTGTGACTCCCTCGTGCTGCCATCCATTGACATCCAAAGTTCTTGCATTTTTTTTGTTTATTGACAACTTTGACTCCGAAGTTCTTGAATTTTTTGTTTATTTATTTAACAAAACCTGGTTTTAATTTTATAAAAAGGATTTTTTTCTTTTTTAGTAAACTTCTGTGTTTTGAAATTATAAACAACGAAAAAATCATTTTCTGGCACTTTTACTTTTTTCATTACTGAATATCGGTCAGTCATATGCCGCCATCTATTGAGCAAATAAAATAGAATTTTAAAGTTACTCGCTTACAACAGAAAAAAAATCAAAGTAAAAATAATTAGAAGCTAGAAATATCAAGGAAACTCAAATAAAATTCAAAATTAATTTATTTGAAAATAAACTTAAACTTTTAAAAAAAGAATCCTTATAAATTTTAAAGTTATTCGTTTTTAAGTAAAATTTAGATTTAAAGAAAAATATTCACAGGGAAAATTAACATGAAGCCTGGGATATCAATGAAACTCAAATAAAAGTTTCTTTATTTGCAAATAAATCTAAATTTGGAAAGCTACTGGTTTTTAAGTAAAATTCAGATTTTAAAAAAATTCAGGGATAAACAAATATGAAACAAGAAATATCAATTAAACTCAAATTGAATTCAAAATTCGTTCATTTGCAAATAAATTTAAATTTTAATGAAACAAAACAAAATGTAAAATGTGTTTGTTTATAATGAAGCAAGTAATTTTTTGGGCCCATGGCCCCGAAGGGGGCCTAATCCCCGGTAATGGTACGTTGGTAATGCTGGATAATTTCAGTTCTGGGAATTAGATGGTCTGCTGCTGTTGTTGGAGGCAAGGGATGTGTGGGATTTGTTTGTTTTTAAGTAAAATTCATATTTAAAAATAAAAATTAATAAAAAATAGTGATGTAAATTAATTTTAGGCCTTTTGGGGGTCAATTGAAGATCCTCTTCCTCGCAGAAGTCCCCTTCTAACATCATAGGGAAACTTTGATGATTTGCTACAACTTAAATGTGAATGGTACAATTTCAGGTTTTACACCAAACAATGCAATTACATTCATTCGAGTAATTTCATTCGAGTCTGCATTTACTTCTGCAGACTTTTTAAATCTAATAGTTCACATACGGTGTTCTTCCATTTCCATTTATTTATTCAACGGAAACTGTATTTCTTTTTTAGAGAGCTTATGTGTTCGGATTTATTAATATCGGGAAAAAATCGTTTTCTTTCCTTTTTTGTATTAAGGTGTTCACTTCGTAACGTATGTTGGGGAAAGTAAGTGGCAATTTTTGTTGAAAAAAAACAGAGGCGGGCCATATGAAAATATATGGATCCCGAGGCCTCCTATGACCTCACTTCTCTCCACCCGGGAATATGCTATTATTCGAGATAGCCCGTGCAATGCCGGGCAATACAGCTAGTCTCGATGTATAAGACCACATAGGGAAATTTATCAGTATAGCTCTTTCCGTTTTAGAGTTAAGAATCATAGACAGACAGACATAATTCAGGCAGACATTATTGTTTTTTTCACGGAGGTTGAAAACGTGTAGATTGATCAAAACCTTGTGGTCCAGCTTTTTTATGATTATAATGCTTTCTCTTTTTATGCTTCGTATGCGATAAAATAATAACTGTTTCATCAATTAAAACAGGAAAATGAATTAGTTCTTTTAAAAGACATGGTGGAAATTTTTCAGGTGTTTTTTTTTGTAATAAAATAAATTTATTTATAATTCGTTAGATCTAATAAAAGCACTGAATTAATGTTGTAAAACGGGAGTTTTCAAAGCAGCTAATAAGGAGAAATCGACAATTATGTTTTAGAAATTTATTAGTCTTAATATTTTTTGCAGGTGTTAAATTGCTTTATTTGAAAAGCGATGTATTATGTCTTCATGTAAGAAAAGAGAATTATTAGGGGGGGGGACAGATTTCAAGATCAAAAACCGATTAGCAAAAAAATTGACCGAGTTTGGTTTATTAAACATAAATTTATTTTTTGCATGCGAGACGCAAGTGACAAGTAATTTTTTTTAGCCAAATTCGAACAATATCATTTTTGAAAAGCCTTAGAAACTCAGCTATAAGTAAAATATTCTTGTTATCTTTCTTACACGATGCGGAACATAAGTCAGTCATTTTTCGTCAATTAGTATTTAGGTATAATTTCCAAATACGCACGCTTTCTGGTAAAATATAAATGAAATAAAAAGAATCAAATTTCTATTATTCTTTTAAATAAAATTCACGAATTAATAAAGAATTTCAACATACGGAAAATAAGTTTCCATAAATATTTCCTGCCGCCGTACGGTTCAGTTGACAATGATGTCATGCTCTTTTCATTTATTTACTTTTAAAATCTTATTTCAAGGAAAGTACAGTGCCTTGTGAGTTAGCCCTTTTATTCCCCCCCCCCCGAAAGATACAGAATAGAAACTTTTAAAAAATAAATCGAAAGCTTTGTTTAAATCAATGTCAACTAAAGCAGAAATGAGTATGGTCTGTCTGGGATGCATGTAAACATCGTGGTCACAAAACTTTAATATGGGCATAAAAACTTTGTCTGTTTATTATTTCATCTGAGAACGTCAAAAACAGATATCATTTCATCCAAGAGCAATGTATGTGTTTTTCAAGTATCCATATTATAAAGCTGAAAATACATGCGTCTGTCTATCTATTAGAACTCTTAAACGGGGAGCAGTCGCGACATGAAATTTCCACATGTCATTCCGGAGTCCACTTCTAGATCAATTGCGCTATTTTCAATTTTCAAAATTAATTAATTCTTATTATATTTAATTAAATAACAAAAGTTAAGCCTAACTGCAGCGCTTTTATTTAGTCTTTCGTAAAAACTTCTTAAATAACACAGGTTTGCACATAAGTACTTTTTAAAAATTGTTTTAGTTTTGATAACCGATTTTTATATTATTTCCAATGCTGATTTCAAAAATGAAATCCATTTTTTCTTATCGCATAAGGTTCTTTCACAAAAAGATTTCACAATTTGGGAGAAATAGGCTAAAATCGAAATATTGCGAAATAAAATAATTTTTATTTTATCACCTCATAAATACATACTTTACATATATAATACTTTACATATATCTCTGTTACAGTGGCGTAGCGACCGGCGGGGGAGGGGTATACATGCCTCTGGCGCCAGTCTTAATGCGATAATGTCACATTTTTAAGTAAAATATAATTAGGGCCGAAAAACTATTGCAATACTCCGGGCGGCATTTGCTCTTGGTAAGCCACTGATGACGACTGGGGGCGAAAACCTCATATTTTGCCCTGGGCGCAACTTATCCTCGATACGCCACTGCTTTGTTATGATTTAAATGATAGACGAGTTTATAAAAAAAAGTTACAAATCTTTATAGTAGAGTTTTCTGTCTTTCTCAAAACTCCTTTTTCTGCTTTACTTGTGGTGAATTCGCCGGGGATTGTCTTTTGTCATTGCCCAGTAATAGTCGCCTATCATGTTGATATTCCACCTTCCTTTTGATATCGTCTTTCCATTTCCTTTATGCCTTCGTGAAATTTCCAGGAATATATGTGGGATTCCGTTCAATTAAACAAAATGCCCACGGAAGGGTTAACTTTAAGGGGTAAGTAGTTCGGATTTATGTCTAGGGGATTTAAGGGTTTTTACTACATTAAATTTAGAACAAAATATTGCATAAAATAAATGAGTAGACTTCAGGTTAAATACAAAAACATTTATTAAAGTACTATAGGGAGAATTTACAGGGGGAAAATGTATATACACAAAAAAACGAGAGTGTTGAGAATTTACATGAAGTCATATAGAGCTAGATTAAAGAGGGATAGATGTTACGGGTTGAGAATATTACGGCATTAGAGATTTGTAGATTAGAGAGCCATAAGGAAAGTGAGACGGGACATAGATACCCTAGTGGGAAGATGAGCGGCTTAACTGCGCCTAGACTGATCTGACAACAGAGGAATTGAGAGAGGTATTTACATTTTGGCTGCCTGCGGTGTGCTGCATTGCTCTCAGCGTGCAGTCTGGTTTTGTTAGGAAAAAAGAGGGCGCTGCTCGTAGTTCGTACAGAGCAGAACTGTGGTTCCATCTATCGCCAAAAAAAATTAATCTAGCTCTTACATTCTCCTTTATACAGTGATTAAATTATTCTTTGCGGGTAATATCCTACATATATTCTAGGTGCGAATGGATATGAACTTTTGAGTTCATATCACACCCAAATTTCTTGAAATTTACTAACATATCTTCTACAATGGATTTCTCGTTTGGATCTCATCAGTGGTGTAGTCCCAAAATAAGCAGCCGAAACGTGATTAACCTGGCTGACAAAAATCGCGCTGTTTTAAAGATGTTTTCACAATTATTTCTTATTTATTTCTCATGAAGAAAAAGCAGTGCCGGAAGGGCGTACCGGATCCACTACACACCCGGGTATCATTGGTTTGCAAGAAAGTTAATTACTACTAGTTTCCAGGATTTCCAGAACAATACATTGCTCATAAATATACAAAATTCGTACATATTAGAATTGTGATAAACTGTACATGATGGAATTTTTTGAATTTTTTCCAAGCATTTAGCACCCCAAAAACAATTGAAAAAGCTAATTATTTTTTAGACAATTTGTTCATTTCAGACCTGCGTCGCACGAAAATTATTTGTATATCACCATCATTTAAAGAGCGGGCAATTATCTTTTTAATTATTCCAATTTAATTTCTGTGAATTTTTTCTCTCCAATAAATACTTCATAATTTGTAACAACGATTTCTATTTTTGTAATTCCAATCAATTTTATTATTTCATCAAATCCTTCACTCAAGTTGATTTGCCTTTATTAAAGTTATGATAAAAAAAAATAGCTTTCTTTAGACATTAACTCCAAGGCAAAATTTTTACTCCAGCTTTTATTTCGCAGTATGCACATCTTTTGATATGTTTGCACAGCAATCCAGTGATGCTAGTTTAAATATTCTCTCTTTACGATGTTTCGTTTAATTTTCACAAATTTTTAAATAATCTTAATGAATGTGTAAAATCATTCAATGATGTCGAGTCCCATTCTTACCGAAGGAAGATTACCTAAGGAGAAAAAGAAGAAACAATATGTTGTGGTACTCCGCAAAACACAAAAAAAGAAGAAAATGGTACTTTGGATCATGGCAATAATAATAATAAAACAGGATATGAAGAAACCGGAACAAGATTGACAGTTCACACTGCTATTGCAATGAAGAAGAAAATATGATTTTTATTGATAAAGATAGGGGGCGTGTCATTATAGGTAATTTAAAATTAGTAAATTCTAAATCTCTTCGTGAAATTATGGAAAAGGGATCTAAATTCAGATTAAGAAAAAAGGTGAACCTTAGAAGAGAGGTTGATTCCATTAGTAGAGAATTGAATTTTTTTATTGCAAAAATTGCTAGAAAATATCATTTGCCCATTGAAGGTTTTAGTGAGAGGAAAAATTGCATTTTGATATAGACCAGAATAGTATTAACATAAAATAAAAGAAAAATTATTAATAGATGATTTTCTTTGATAAAAATCTTAAAAAAGAAATTGATAATTTAAAAGATAAATTTATTGTCACTACCGTAGATAAAGCAGAAAATAATTATTGTATTATGTGTAAATTCCACTTTGTAGAGATTCTGGTTAATGAGTATAACTCAAACACTACATATCAACTTATTTATTGCAGCAAAAAAGAACTTGACAAAAGAACGTTAGGCCTAGATAAAAAAATCAAAACAAATAATTTAATTTATCCTTACCTTTTCCCAACTATAAAATTTCACAAAAATCCAGTAAAATTCAGATTTGTTACATGTGGTACAGGCAGTTACAATTTTTATTTTGGAAATTTTTTCTTTAAAATTTTCAAAGTTATTCTTTATAAAATTAAAGAAGAAGACAGCTTTATTATTAATAGTAACATTGACATCCTAAACTTTCTAAAAGATAATGCAATTCCCAGCATTAACACATTTGATTTTGAGAATATTTTCACCAGCCTCTCACATGAAAAATTAATTGAAGCCTCCCTCAATTTATATGACTTATACCTTAACCCTGATATTATAAATAAAAATAAATGGTTAGAAATTTGCAATATTAGCATTTGTGAAAATTATGTCTTCAATGACACAGACAATCTTGGGGCCTTCCAATGGGTATTAGTTTTTCCAGTCCATTGGCGAATGTATTTCTTCGTACATTCGGAAGAGAATTTATTAAAGAAAAACTCATTTTTGGCTATCTTTACATAGATGACTTGAATGTTTTTCATTTTAAAGAACTTGACTCTTTGAATAACTGCTATCCGGAAGAGCTTAAATTGAATTAAACCAATAATAATAGAAATAAAGTTATTTATTTAGATTTGGTAATTGAAATTTTAGATTCAGGGATTTCGGTTGGAGTTTATGACAAAAGAAATGACTTTAATTTCAGGGCTATTTCTCTTTGTCACTTTCAGACCAACCTCACCCTCAAAATTGTAAAAAATAGTATCCATTCTCAAATAAAAAGAATCAAAAATATTTGCAATAACCATTCTAACTTATGTCACAGCTATTGACAATTTAAATATTAATTTAAAATTAAACGGTCTTAATTTAACGGTTAAAAGTTCTTAGTTTTTTAGTTAGTGGGTTCTCTCACTAGATGGTGCTCATGTCTGTAGACAAAACAACCTTTGTTTTGGTTAGCGTCTGTTTTTTCGCCATGATGACGACAGGTAGACTTTACTGGTAAAGACTGTTTTGATTTCTTTCTTGTGAAATGTTTTTGCTTTTTTATATTTCCAATTTCCGGGTTAGTTTCAAGCCACAGAGGAAAATTTTAATTTTGACCCTAAAGTCTTTTTCCTCAACAGAAAACCTATTCCAATTAGAATCCAAAATGGAGAGTAGCCTCCGATGACGTTCTTCCAGATGGATTCTTTTTTATTGGTTTATTTCAATCGCATGTCATTAATTTGTTACATTTTAATGTCTTTTACATTTTTGTTTTTTCTTTCAATTATTTTAAATCTTTGCCACCGCAATTTTTCCTGGATGCAGCAGCGATTGCGCACATCAGTAAAATTGCTTTTATTTTCTGTCTCTTTACCTATTATTATCTATACTTACTTCAGATTCATTATTTGAACTAAACATACAAGTATATTGCACCTTTCAAATATTGCACATAGAATAATGAATTCAACATTTAATAGAAATTCTCAATCATTTTTAATAAGGAATTATAAAATCAATGTGTTATATTTACTATTTACCTGTATTCAAAAATTCCACAATATTCGAACACACAGAGTAACACGACGCTCATTGTCAGCATTAATTAGAAAATTAGTTTGATACCAAAATTTTTGGAACAGCAACATTAGTCGTCAAATATCATCTTAAATTATATTCATAGAAGCACTATTTTAGTCACAGACAGATTAAAACAGCAGTCTCATATTAATACATTTCTTGAAAATGATATGAGATATGGGTATCCTATAAATTTCATGTACGCTTATATTAATAAGAAATATTTAATACCATTAAATTAAAAGTCTTTTAGATTTATTTTTGACGTGACCATATATAATGGAATTAACAAAGATTTTAGTAAATCACTTCATAGGTAGATGGGCCACTAGATTAAGATTGCATCATATATTCATTTATTTTTATGTACCTTTCCAAAAAAAATACATATTATTATAAAAGGTTAAATTTAATTTATAGTGTTTTATTATAGTATTAAAAGCTCAATTAAGAAATAATATTTTCACTTGAAATGCGGAACTGTCTTTAGGATAATGCTCAGGTCCTAACAATAATTATAACTATTGAATTGGTATGTTATAAGTTATATAATTTCTCGTTACTAATTTTGAAAGATTTTGAGAATTTATTCTCTACTTTTTCGTTTTGCCAACAATTGGCTTTCGCAGAAGGTTGGCGCCACAAAATCTAGATTTAATGCGACAAATCAGTTCCCAAGGCTGACAGGCATTTGATTGTTGGAATTCCAATTCTAGGTCGTCTTTTTTTCATAGTGTAATAGTCTTTAATCAAACTATCTTTTGTATTTCATTTGTATGATTATTGATAAGGTAATTTGATTTTAATTTTTAGATTGATATTTGTATACATTGAAAATATAACAAGTTTTGATTAATTGAAATATTTAACTATATATATAATGACAGGTAATTTCGATCTTTGTAACTCGCCTCTTTCAGGAACAAAACAGAACACCAGTTCATGCCCCTGCGACTATAACCTTTTGGTTATTTAAACAGCGTAGCGGACATGAAGTGGAAGAGACATCGGAAGACGCTCCTTAACTGTCTAGCAAAAAATGGCGGAGGTAGAGAGATGGAAAAGGTTACAAAAATACAAATCTAAAATTCAGGGTTAATATACAAGAAACACAGAGGAGTATTTTATAAAATTACATACAAACAAAAACAGTAAAAATGAAAGTAAAATTTGAAAAAAATTTGGATATGAAATGCGCAATAACAAAAAAGAGAGAAAAAGAAAAAACTAATCAAAACAAAGAAGTCCACAAAAACAAACTAATATGCGAGTGTTAAAGCACATGTGTGTCTGTTCTGTTGATTGTTCTCTCCTCCATAAAGTGGAAGTTCTTCTGTGTAGAAGCGGAGAATAGTTCAGGTGCGCTGTCACTAAGACGAAGAGGACTCAACTGATTCCCAATGTCGGCTTGCAGATAATGGAAAAGGCTTGAAGTGGAAGTTTATCATGGATTTAGTCGAAAAAGCTCTTGAAATTTGTTAAGATGATGTAGCAATCGTTGGATTTTAAGACGGGAGCCTTTGTTGGAAGCGACGTTGCGGAACCAGATTAGCTCATGTTGCTGTGCCAGTTTAGTCATGTGGATGGATGTAGTCATACTGCACTCTGTCGCGTAATGCAAAGGAGTGCCGTTTGTGTTTCCACATGGGCAATTTGCTGTCGAGGCAAGGTTAAACCATTTCAGGTAAGAGGCTACAACCGTGTTCTGCAAAAAACAGGATCCCTTTTCCAGCAGCATGGATGAGTCGAGACTCTTGGCAGAATGTTAAATGTGGACCTCCCCGTATCTTCATCTTCCCAGTCTTCCATTATTTTTTTCTTGAAGATTGATTTCAGGAAGCAGATCGGAGCCTTTACAGATAGTGGGTCTCTATCAGGCTCCGCAGCTTCTTTTGCCAATCTGTCCGCCTTCTCGTTTCCGTCGAGGTGAGCTTTGATCCAAGAAATGTGTATATACTTATTCGTAATAAGGCCCTTGCAGATCTCTCTAGCGGTTATATTTCTGCGTCTTGGGTTAGCTGCCGCCTGGACACTCGCCTGATTGTCTACTAAAATGGTGATTGGCTGGTGAGATAGGCTGGTTGCATGTTTCAGGGTCTTTCAGGAATACCAGTGTTTTTTATTAGTGATGTTTAAATCTATTTGGTTGAATACTTGCGGCATAATTCATTTTGAAGAACTAGCATCAAGTCAAACCCTAACTGCAGATCTTAAATATCAACAATCAGATTTGATTGAAAAGTATCCTTGCTAATAGAAAAGGTGTCATTCTACAATATGACTAAGTAAAACGACTCTCCCTACCAAAAAGACTGCGTGAAATCAGAAAAATGGGATGGAAAGTGCTACCTCACTCACCTGGCATCGCTCCCTGGGATTACAGTTTATTCATATAGTTGCAACATTTCTTGAGTAGAAAAACTTTCGAAATGTGGAAGAAGTCAAAATTTAAATTTCCAATTTTTTCGATCAAAGCCCTTCTTTGTTTTACAGATCTAAAATTGGAAATTTGTTCCGTAAGCAGCAAAAGATGATTTATTGTAAGAATAATTGCATCCCTGACTCAAAATTAAAAAATACATTATAAAATTATTTGTTTGAATTTCAGAAAAAAATATAAAATAAAATTTCTTTTATTTTTTGGTCCTTCTAATATTATGTGTTCGGTCTTCCCTCCCCTCTTTGCGGTTGGGGACAACATTCTACCCTCTACACATTCACCGAAACTGGGTTTTTAGGAATCTTTAAGTCAATCTTCGGAGTACGAATTTTAGAATCCAGATCTACCATGGTTTGATTCTCACTGTTTCAAATCAATAAGCGTTTGCAACATTGAATTTTTTTTAGGACTTACGCAAATTAGCTTCTGTTAAAAATAAGTGTGTTAAAACTAAATTGCTTGGAAGTTTCGTCAGTTCAATCGTTCAATTTATTGCTACTTGACCGTAGCGTTTGGTTTCACAAAATATAGGACATTAGCCTACAAAATACCTTTAAAACTAGAATTTAGATTATATTTGCAAACGTTTATTACCGTTAACGTAATTCGATCGTTTTTTAAAAAATCGTCTACCACTCACGTTTTAAAAGCCAAATGCATCTGTTCACGTCTAGTACCGTAATAATTGGCGTAACGAGGGTAAGTGTCACCCGGGTCATATGATTTTTTCGTCCCCCCCCCCCATCGTTTTTGACTTTAAAAAGTGATATAAATGCATTAATGTTTTGTCACCATGGCCAGTGGCATAGCGAAAGTAACTGGCACCCGGAAAATAAACATTTTTTTTAAATCTCAGCCGTCAACAGTGGCTTAACAAACGTAAATGGCGACAGGGTAATGGTATTATATTAACACCTCCTCATTATATTTTGCATTAAAAGGGGCATAGCAGAAGTAGGTTTTGACTCCATGGCGCCCGGAGGACTATATCCTCCCTTTGCCGCAACGCCACTGATACAATAGGTACGAATCAAATACGATTCATACCTAAAGTCTCCAAAAAAATTCGACTAGTCTATTAACTGTCATATAGCCAATTGAATATGATTTATGGATGTTGCGTCCTATCGATAGCTCTAACTATAGCGGGGTAAACTATAACATATGTTGCGGCGTAACTAAACTATAAAAGGCGTGGACTGTAGAAAGCGGTGAGAACTTTGGAGAGAAATGATGAAGCGATGATCCATAAAAAGCGGTTTATGCTATTGCAACGTGCATCACATCCCATCTCTCGACCAAATCTAGTTCCGGCGGGTTATGTCCCGCGCAGTTACACAATAGTAACCCTACTTCCTGGGGGTTGCCACATTTGGCGAGCACAGTACTTAACAATGGACAATGAGAAATTTTTGAACATCTCGCACAAAATGTAGTTGAAACAAATGAACACCAAATCTACTTAGTTGCTTAAACATGTCTCTGCAACATGCTAAAGGTGGAATGCTCAAACGACTATGCTGATGAATGGAATTATTAATTCGGATATATCCGAGCATCGCAAGAAAAGTTAAGAAATGTCTATAAAAATAAATACAAACGTTTATAAAAAATGAAATTTAAGAACAGGTAATACATGATTATGAACATGATACTTGAGCATGATAATATTATACATGGTTATGTTATATTTTATACATGGTTATGTATAAAAGAATATATGCAGAGTTTATCAATTTAGTGTAAAATATGATGTACTGAAGACTCCTTCTTCAAGCAAATTATTGGTAATGTTTCTTAGATAAAAGAAAAGGGAAATGCATAGTTTCAAAACTATCTTTATTACAAAAATAAAACATTATGTATTAAAATAGGATACATACTCGCAAAATGATTTCAAGAATGAAGTGATCTTTTCAAAGTGCTTCCCAATTTTCATGAAATATAATATATACTTCTAAAAGATCACAATACTGAACAATTTTCGTAACCCAATCTACTAATTTTAACACAAACACAACAAATATAACTTTCAAAATAATCTGTAAATCCAAATGACAACTGAAATAAATTTATAAAATGTTTTTTTTTGATATACTAGCAGTTTACATATACTAACAGAGAAAGAAAATTCTTTTTTCTTGATAAAATGCCAAAAATCAAAAAATGTAGAATTCCTTTAAAATCTTAATATTATATTCTTTTATTAAATCTTCATTTCACCTGTTTATCAATAGTTTTTGTGAAATGATTTGTACAGCTGAATATGAAGCCTAACTCATTCCAATTAAACTTGCACCAAGATTTATTTAACAAGACTCATTTGAATCAAACTTCATTTTAGATGAAGAAGGCATATCAAAGAAATTTCGTAACCAAAATACACAATTATCATTGTCATATTTATCATCATAAAAAGAAAGCACTCATTTTGCAATTTACGAAAAAAGAAAATTTCTTTATTCGCATTTCTCTTACGAACATGCCAAAGCTTATATTAAACTTAAGCTTCCAGAATTTTCTACTTTATATTGAAACAAAAAAGGCATAAGGGCTAAAAGGGAAAAGCCACATTCCACTTGCAAAACAATTTTACTTTAAGCCACATTTAAAAAGAAGCTCTTAGTTTTACAATATTCTCTAGTGATATGCAAATGTTTCCTAAGCATTTTTTTTTTTTTTTAATATACCAGTGGGTTTACCATGAAATAAAAACCGACGTATAAATATCTAAGCACTTCACAGAACAAGAATAGAAAAAAATAACAAAAAAATTAACAAAGAAACTGTATCAAATTCAGGGTGTCCCAAAAAGGAACTGACGGTTTTCTAAATTAGATTGTGAGCAAACTATGACAGTCATTTAAGTTATGCTTGCAGGATATTAATGAACGAGGTACGGAATTTTCGACAATACAGTTCCTTGTGTTAATAACAAATGCCACTGACAACTGTCGTTCAACTCCAGAAGATGTTAATTTTTAGAAAACTGTTGGAAATCACAAGATAAAGTTCACGAAATATAACTGCTTGACATCCTTCATGTGCCTAAAAGGAAGAAATCGCACGGATAACGATCCAGCAAATACAATGATCAATGGTATTCCCAAAACAATGAACATTCTTTCCTGCAAAGAGTGCACCACTTTCCATGCCTCCCTAAGACTCAATTCACAAGTTCACCTCTCAATTAACAAAGATGCCATTGCTTATTTGAGCCACCTTAGCTACATCTCGGGCTAAATCCCCATAACCCGAGACATTTTCACAGTAATATAGAGTTTGGTACTAAAACAAAAAAGTTGTAACAAAAATTCAGACCATACTCAATAATATGCTAAAGTTAAAACTTGTATAACTGTCATAGTTTGCTTAAAATCGAATTTCAAAAGCTGTCAACTTTTCTTCATTTATAAAATGTACCCATTTCAACTTCTTTAACAAAACAATGTGCTTTTATTTCGGTTGGCATTTTAAAATATTCGCATGTTATATTTTTTTCATTTGAACTAAGAAGGATATGATCAAATTCAGTAATATATATATATAATATTAATAAAAGAAAACATAGAAAGAAAACATGAAAAACACGTTGTAAAAGAAAAACCAAAATAATAATAAAAAGGAACAAAAACGCCAACGTCCGGGACGCGTCATCAGCAAGGGAAATCCCGAACGGGCGCAAGCAAAAAATTCGGTGTTTTCTGAACACAAAACTCTAGCAATAATGCCAAAAAGAGTTTGTTTCCCCCGAAACAAAAACCAAAGTTTGAAAAAAAGCAAAAAACCCAAGTCCAATTGAGAAAGAAATAAAAATATAATAAAAGCCCAAGTCCATTAGAAACAAAACATATTAAACCTATCCCCAAAACCAACAAAACAAAACAAAAACGAAAAAAAAAGTGTCAACACTCACCCAAAAAGACGAAGAAAAGGTGTCAAAACTCACCTAAAATCCACAATTGAAGAGACATTGTATATGTTATGACAAACATTGTATATGTTTGTATATATATACTTATTTTAGAGGCCTGATGTTTCTATTTAGTGTGCTTCAGTGTTTTGATAGATTAGTAGACAAACTATTCATTGATAATACTATTGCCATTTCACTTTCATTTTTCTTCCTTTGAAACATAATTTTCTGTTATAGTATTGAAGAGCATCTTGAATCGCATATAATCAGGGGTGATTGCGGCTTCATGAAAAAATACCTGCAATTTTAGCAGGAAAATTATGTGTAGGGAACGGATATGTATTCATTCATTACGGCGCAGATTCAACTTTTGCATGCGAATTTTAATATGCTTTTTTCGCATAAGAAGTTGATTTAATTTATTTTGTCTTAGTTCATGGGTCTTCAATAACATTCTATTGCACACAAGAAAAAGAAACCATCAAAATTGATAACAGAACAAGATTAAAAATACAATAGAATTTTGTATGAATAGCATTAATGAATATTTATATAAATTCTTATGGGACCGTTCTTAAGTGAGGCAGTTATTCTTAGTTAAGGTATGGCAATTTCTAAAAAAATCATTTGGATTGACTCAGCATAATCCAAATAAATTTTCCGTAGTATGGATTATAATCTGTGTATTCCGTAGCAGAAGTCGAAATTGCGTAGAAACTACAGAGAATCCGTAGTAGTTTGAGTCTTTGGCACTCAAGTTTTAAAAAATAGATTTATCAGAAAATACCGGAATTCCGGTATTAAGGATGAAGAAAATACCGGATTTCCGGTATAATACCGGAACACGATCACCCCTGATATAATTGTAGTCAACAAAGGTTCAAAATGGGGATGAAAAAAACATTAAATCATAAAGTTTTGAAAATTGGTACACGTGTTGGTGAGAGGCTTATGATGAATGTAATAAAAATCCCCGGTCCTGTGGGGTGAGCTCGCGGAACCATCTTGGATTTTATCCCCCTTTTTTAGATTTTCCTAAATATCTCGAAAATTATTCAGTTTTCAAATTACAAATGATTTACCTAATTAAAAAGCGTAAAATTCCCTACAAATACACACTTTTATTTTTCTTCCAGCTTTAATAGTCTTGGAGATAATGGGTCTCAAAGGTTGCCGCCATCTTGGATTTCCTCCCTCCTTTTCAGATTTTCTTGAATATTTCGAAAACTGTTCAATATTGAAATTACATGTGATTTAACAAAATAAAGAGCGTGTGATTCCCCTACAGATATGTACTTTGATTTTTCTTCATGCTTTAATATTTTTGGGATAATTGGTCTCAAAATGTATGAATTGGTAAAAAATCTTAATTGCTTGTACAATAAACGAAGGGTTTTAAGAACAATAAAAAATCATATAGTTTTTAATATTCGTACAAATGTTCTCGTGGGTCGCTTGTTGAAGATAGTAAAAGTCCCGGATACTGGGGGAAGCTCGCGTCGCCATCTTTGATTGCATCCCCCATTTTCTGTTTTTTCTGAATATCTCGAAAAGTATTCAATTTTCAAATTATAATTGATTTGACAAATTAAAGAGCGTAAAATTCCCTACAAGTACATATTTTTGTTTTCCTTCCAGCTTTAATAGTTTCCGAGATAATGGGTCTCAAAGGTTATCGCCATCTTGGATTTCATCCCCCTTTTTTAATTTTTTTGAATATCTCGAAATCTTGAAAATTTTCAAATTACATGTAATCAGGAAATTAAACAGCGTAAAATTCTCTACAAATAAATGCTTTTATTTTTGTTTTAGCTTCAATAGTTGCGGAGATAATGGGTCTTAAATTTGCCGCCATCTTGGATTTTATCCCTCCTGTCTTATTTTTTCGTACAACTCCGAAACTATTAAAGCTAGGGAAAAAAAATAAAAGCATGCATTTGTTGGGAATTTTACTATCATCAATTTGCTGTATTACATGTAATTTGAAAATCGAATAGTTTTCGAGGTATTCAAGAAAAACTAAGAAAAGGGGGATAAAATCCAAGATGGCGGCACATTTTGAGACCCGTTATCTCGGAAACTATTAAAGATGGTAGAAAAACCAAAGTATGTATTTAAAGGGAATTTTACGCTCCTTAATTTGCTAGATCAATTGTAATTTTGAAAATTGAATATTTTTTGAGATATTCGGGAAAAACTAAAAATGGGGGAATCAAATCCAAGATGGCGGCGCGAGCTCCCACCCCAGGATTAGAGATTTTTAATATGTTCAACAAGACACCCTTGCGATCATTTGTACCAATTTTAAAAACTATATGATTTTTTGTTTTTCTCCAAACTCTTCGTTTATTGTACTATCAATTAAGATTTTTTACAAATTCATACATTTTGAGAATTATCTCAAAAACTATTAACGTATTAAGAAAAATCAAAGTACATATCTGTAGGGAATCACACGCTCTTTAATTTGTTAAATCACATGTAATTCTAATTTCGAATAGTTTTCGAGATATTCAAGAAAAACTGAAAAGGGAGAAGTAATCCAAGATGGCGGCAACCTTTAAGACCCATTATCTCCAAGACTATTAAAGCTGGAAGAAAAATAAAAGAATGCATTTGTAGGGAATTTTACGCTCTTTAATTTTAAATCATTTGTAATTAATAAACTGAATAGTTTTCCAGATATTCAGGGAAAACTAAAAAAGGGGATGAAACCCAAGGTGGCGACGCGAGCTCACCCCCCCCCCTCCCAAAGACCGGGGACTTTTAGTATGCTCATCATAAGCTCCTCCCGAACATGTGTACCAATTTCCAAAACTATATTATTTTATTTTTTTTATTCAACTGGACTAATATGCACGTACAAGGCGAGTCGAAACTCTCCATACAAATTGTGAGAGCGGTGACTAATTTCTTTTTCATTTTGAGGAAGGTGAACCAATTGAAAAGAGATGCCACTTACGTGGAAGTTCAGATAAATATTATTCTGCTGGCTAGGAATGGTACCATCCGTCATGTAGCACGTACAGAAAGCAAACAGCCCCGACACCGAGGAAAAACTCATCATGAAATTCAAAAGGACAGGTACCGTCGTCTATGCAAGCACATCTGGAAGACCAAAGACGGCAAAATATGAAGGTATGTTAATACAGGTACCAGCCGCGATGACCAGAAGTCCACGAATGGGACCCGACGTCTCTCTGTGCAAATGGGAATCAGCCTCAGCAGTGTCATGCGCATTTTGTGAGCTAACAAGTGGCACCCATACAAGCTGCAGATATTTCAACATCTGACAGAGGACGATCCTGACCCTAGGATGGAGCTCTGTGAGTGGACACTGAACATGTACGAGAATGTTTCTGGTCAAAATTGGTTACAGCGACTATCAAAGAGTTCAAACTTCGAAACCAGATTTCACCAAACATGCGTCGTGTATGCGGGTCAATTGTACGTTAAATCTGACATTGAGTATAGTACAGTGATAGTTGAGTATAGTACAGTGATATAGATTTTTCCAGTGTGACCCCACAGGAGCTTAAAGATCAAGCTCTCCTTACTGTTAATAATGAGCGATCCATGGAAATCAACAATAAAGTGTTGGAATTTATGCCGGGAAATGAAACTGTTTATAAAGCAGTTGATATGATCATGAGTGAAGATCCTCCAGATCAATTGACATTTCCTGAAGAATTTTTAAATTCTTTGACACCAACTGGTTTGCCTCCATATTAGATAAAGTTGAAAATAGGTTGCATTGTAATGCTGTTGAGAAATTTAGCTCCCTCTAAAGGATTATGCAATGGTACACACCTAATTATCACAAAATTGCAGCAAAACATTATTCAGGCAAAATCCATTGATGGTACAGAGACGTTTCTCATTCCCCGAATCCCTTTGATTCCATCTCAGACTAACATGCCTTTAAAATTTAAACGTATGCAATTTCCCATTCGTTTAGCCTTTTCCATGACAATTAATAAGTCGCAAGGCCAAACTTTTGAAAAGATATGTTTGGTGCTCAATGAGCCGGTTTTTAGTCATGGACAACTCTATGTTGGCTTATCAAGAGCACGATCTTTTGAATCTGTTTCTGTGGTAGCTCCAAAATGTGAAATATTTAACTGTGTTTATGAGGAAGTTTTCTGTGATTGATTGTCAAGTGTATTTTTTTGCACTGCATTTTTAATTTGTTTCAGTGTTGTATATTATTTTATATCTGAGTGGATTGAACATACCTGCTTTGATACAATTTTTTTTGTAGAGCACAGTCTTCAATGTTATATATTATTTTATATATGAATGTATTGAATATGTATATACCTGCTTTCGTACAATTAATGTTTTCGTAGAGCACGATCTTTTGAATATGTTTCTGTGGTAGCTCCAAAATCTGAAATATTTAACTGTGTTTATGAGGAAGTTTTCTATGACTGATTGTCAAGTGTATTTTTTTGCACTGCATTTTTAATTTGTTTCAGTGTTGTATATTATTTTATATCTGAGTGGATTGAACATACCTGCTTTGATACAATTTTTTTTTGTAGAGCACAGTCTTCAATGTTGTATATTATTTTATATATGAATGTATTGAATATGTATATACCTGCTTTCGTACAATTTATGTTTTCGTAGAGCATGATCTTTTGAATCTGTATCTGTGGTAGCTCCAAAATATGAAATATTTAACTGTGTTTATGAGGAAGTTTTCTGTGATTGATTGTCAAGTTTATTTTTTTGCATTACATTTTTAATTTGTTTCAATGTTGTATATTATTTTATATCTGAGTGGATTGAATATACCTGCTTTGATACAATTTTTTTTGTAGAGCACAATCTTCAATGTTGTATATTATTTTATATATGAATGTATTGAATATGTATACACTTGCTTTCGTACAATATATGTTTTCGTAGAGCATGATCTTTTGAATATGTTTCTGTGGTAGCTCCAAAATGTGAAATATTTAACTGTGTTTATGGGGGAGGTTCTTGATGCTTTCACTATATAAAAAACGGCCCTTTTCAGGGCCAAAAAATTTTATTCCTTCGTTATTAAGGTGAAAGCATTAAAAGGAAATCAGCTTTACTTTGTAAGTTTTATTTGAAGACAAATAAATTTTTTGAGGCTAAAAAATTTTATTCTGTGCTGATTTAAGTTAAAGCATCAGAAGCAAAATAAAGCTGATTCATATATATATGTGAAGATTTTAGAATAACTTCTAGGACACACAGTGTCTTCATTATAGCGAGCGAAGCGAGCAGGGTTTGCGTAGCAAACCTGGGAGGATTGCAACGCAATCCTTCTGGGGGTTGGCGAGCTTTAGCGAGCAGGGGGCAGAGCCCCCTAGTATTTATTAATTACAGCAGAACTACAGAACTTAGAAGTTAAGAGATTAATTCTCAAATAATGGGAAAGATTAGAATAAACCAATCTTTAGTTATCTGGAACTAAAAAGCTAAGCGACAAACAATGTGTGAGGTTCTTAGCGTACATGCTTTACAAGTACTATCTTGAAAATGAGTTTCATTTTATGAGAGAGAAGAAAAAAGCAAAAAAAAAAGCCTTACTCTCTCTCTCTCTCTCTAATAATAGGACCTTTCTACGCATTTTTTATTAGCTAAATATGGCATGACAAGAAAAATATATTTATGCAATGATAGAACATTATATTCCTCTATTTTTATGGCACTTCCTCTAACAGTTATTGACAGCACTGCTTGGTCCGGTTTGGGATTTAAGGCGCTACAGCCATATTTGGTTATACTGCACCAGATCTTGGTACATAAAAATATTTAAGATTAAAGATCAGTTAAATCAAATTTAAAAGGAATTATAAAAAACATTTAACTCAAATGGTAGAATATAAACACTATATCTTTCAGAAAAAGGAACGAATTAAGACGTGGAAGATCTTCCAGTAAATCCTTCAAGAAGGGTTATCTTACACTAACAAGAAGAGGGCACGACTTGCGAAATTCAGTTCGAGATGAGACTTGGTATATTAATAGTATACCACTAGGGAGATCACTCATTAACACAGGGTTTTCGAGGCAAAATGTCAGACCTTATTGACTTGAGTGACCCTTCTGCGAAGATTATACTTCGCGACAACATCGCTCTGATAAGCAATCCTTTACTTAGATCTTAAATCCATTAATCAGAGGTTCTAAATTCTAAGGGAGGAGGGAATTTTATTATTATTAATGATGGATGAGGCTATTTCTTAAGTTCATGATTTGTTTTTCAGCAGAATTATTGTTATTGCATATTTTATTGATTCTTATAAGTTGATTGATAATTGTGTTTTTGTTTATTTTATATGAGATATTAGAATTTCAGAAAATATATTTATTAACGTTAAATTTGAATTCGTTTTCTTGTCGTGAATGCCAATTTTTAAGTCGTCTTGGTAGTCTAAACATAAATCTGGAAAAATTGCTGGAACTTGATCGTTGCTGGTTTTAATTAGTTTCAGTTTTTCTGGGCAGATGGAAGGGCAGTAAGGCATTTAACTAACAATGGTACTGTGATCCCAGTAGCACCAGAGAGGGAAACTGTGTGTTAAGATTATTTTTCCACGAAATCAAAACTTAAAAATGAATGCAGAAATAATTGTTGGTAAATGAAAAGATTAATTTAAATATTGTACTGTCAAAGAAAAAGTTATTGATCATTTTGCTCGAAATTAAGACAGAAAAGTAGATTTCACATTTAAGTAGCTTTCATAAAAATCGTTAAATAATATTATCTTATACATTTTAATTATACTATAAAATTTTTCTTGTAAATAAAGATCTGTAACTTCACAACATGCATATTTATTTTTACTTTACACTTCATGAATCTCTGTAATATTCAGCCGCAGTTATATAAATCCTTATAAACAAAAGGAAAAAATAATTGTGAAAATATATTTTAAAGATAAATTTTTAAATTTGCATTAAATGAAAAATAGTAATTTCTAAATTAAAATTTCTTTAATGAAAATCATCTTTATCAAATAAAAATCTGATAATTTTTATTTATTAAATTATTTAAAATTAATTAAAAATAATGCATAGATGTAAGACAGTAAGTTACAGCACCCCTATGTTGATAATCCATGAGCTGCCACTGGTAGTGGACCAAACAATCCAACCTTGTCCATGAATTTTTTACATTTCAACAACCAATAAGTATGCCAGTATCTATTTTTTCCCCCTCTAAAGCTTCTGCATTATCTTTTAAAGCTTTCTGTATGGGTGAGAGAAATAGGTACATTGAAGAAGCAGGCAAAATAGAGATGCTTAAATCTATGTTATTGGAGAATCTTGTTCCTGAAATTCGACGAGGGGTCATTGCAGCTAACGATAACATTGCTAAAACGATAGATAAAATTAAGGAAGCTGCTCTTTTTCAGGAACACGCATTTAATTCATATCACTCTTCCCCTAGTTCTTCCATTTCAAATAAAAAGTATCCCAGTCCTGTATATGCAATTGAGGTTAGAGCTGAAAATGCTAATCAAGGTGTGGAGGATTTTTGTCACAAGCTGGCAAAAAAAGTAGAAACGTTGACCACGAAAGTGACGGATCTTGCCAGGCAGCAAAACAAACATCTATGTTATTCCTGCAATAGGCCGGGGCACATAGCTAGATTTTGTCCTCGAAAGTATTCTTCTAGGACAAGCCAATCACCAGAATATACAGAAATGATCCCATCATTTAGGTATGGGCGAAATTCTCATAAATTTTCTCCCCCCAATCCCCTCAACAATCTTTGCGTCCTTCATACCCATACTCTGAAAATATTCGACAGCAACCAGTACCTACTCTTGTCAAATAAGAGGCGTATCAGCAGCCAGTAACTAACATAACCCGAAAAGGCTTTCAGTGGATTTGTTGAAACTCTCCAAAGTGAAGTTGAACCAGGAGGAAACAGACATTAGTGCAAAATTAGTGTTGAGTAATGATGAGGAATCTCCTTCAAGGAAGCCAAAAGAGTGGCCGATGACAAGTCTTATAATGATCAAAACAATTTAAAAGCTGAAAAAGAAAGGGATAGAACACTCGAAATAGAAATATCCGTTTGGGAACGTGAAACTATTCTTTTGCTTAAATCTGAGTGGTCACCTGAAAATAGATCGGGAAACAAGAATGACCAAGAATATCATTCGACCTTTGAAAGAGTACATGGTTTTGATACAGACAGAGGAAATTACGATAGTTCTTCTTCATTATGAGATTCATACCCGAGTCTTAGCTCATCTTCCGTTTCTGATGATGTTGAAATTCAGAATCAGCATATTGAAGAAAGGACATTTGAAAGAGCGCGAACACGTTGAGCAGAGGAGGTAAAACACTATGGACAAAATAAACGGTTCGTTCTCGAAAAATCTAAATCTTTTGAGAAATGTGATAAGGCAAATAATATGGACATTGATGATGCAGATAAATCATGACATTGTAGTGAAAGTAGAGTAGACAAATATCCCAACAGAAATGGTAGAGAAAGGGATAGTAATATAGGTGATCGCTCTCAATCTCAGTACCCACAATCCCCCTTTTTAGGACAGTTTCGAAAGAACATACCTCCCCACTTTCAAAAGAAACATATAGTTTTTCCGACAGAAGTCTCAACGAAGTGGCAATTCCTTCAAGTCAAAGTGGTCAAGCATGTTTCATTCCCTCACATATTAGGTTTAGCCTTTTTAAATCAAGAAAAAAAAGCTGGTAGATTAGTAGGCCGAAAAAAGTTAGGTGTTGATTTCTAAAAAAAAAAAAATATGGCAGACTATGAAGATGAAATCATTTACGGGATTCATTTACGTCGATTACTTGGCAAAAGGACAAACGATAAATGGAGAGTATTATGCGTCGTTATTGCACCGGTTGAGTGAAGAAATCAAGAAAAAACACCCTCATTTGGCAAAGAAAAAAATTATCTTCAAACAAGACAATGGAATTAAAGTTCGAATTATTATAACACCCACCGTATTCACCAGATGTGGCCCCCAGTGACTTTTTTTTAAATTTCCAGCTTGAAAAAATGGTTCGGCGGAAAATGATTCACGTCGAACGAGATGGTGATTGCCCAAATGCCTATTTTGAGGACCTTCCGAAAGCCTATTTTTTAGACGGCTTAAAAAAATTAGAGAAAAGCTGGGGACAATGTATCGAGCCAAAAGGAGATTATGTTGAAAAATAAAAAAAAAATCTACCCAAAATCATTTGTTTTTCTATCTTTTTCCAAGGACTTATTGAACAACCCTCATATTACAATTTTTTTCATTGAAAAGTTTGACCAACAACGAAAATAGACAGGGAGGGGGGGACGAAGAAAGAAGACAAAAAAAAATGCATCAATAAGTAGATGATGTACATAAGTCAGGGCTGCTCAAAAACAGCCCTTGTAAGCATCAAAATTCACTCACTGTACAAGATTGGAAGACGAAACCAAAACTTCCTCCCTTTGAGTTTCACAGTGGCTCGGGCTGCAGTCCCTTGGCACATGGCAACTGCATGATCTTTTTTCTCCCTTCCACTTGAGGATAGCATTCGCTCTCTTAATTGATATTTCTTTGCTTGTTTCTCGTTCGTTGTTATTTGGTTATGGTTGCACTAACATGTTGCCCAACAGAAACTCATCTGCTTTAATAAGCATTCGTTTTCTTTTATTAGAAATCACTGATAGAAAAAAAGGTATGTTGATATATTTCATATAGTTACAATTAAAAATTTTGGGCTATTTAGAAGTAAAACTGTTTCTTAAAAATTCTATTTTAAATATATTATTCTTGAGGGTCTTTTTTTTTGTAGCACTGTTTGCTTTTGGGTTGACCAGCCACTTCTGGAAAAGAGGGCTAGGTATGGGGATTCTAATGCAAGGGAAAAGTAATTTCAACTACAATGATTAATTTGTTGATTATATCTGATTAATTGTTCCATAAAATAATATCCAACACTTAGTTTCATACTATGAAAAATATTCATTGACTATGACTAGTTATTACAACCTTATGTTTTCTCGGACCAATTGTTCGATGAGTTTACTTTTCATGGCAAATGACTTTCTCTTCTTTCACCAGAAGTAAAGTTAAGATCTTGACTAAACACGAGAACCTTCAAGTGGCAACACAGGAAGAAATCACAGTGATGATGTTTCAGCAAATATGGTGGTCAATGATACTCGAAGACCATGAATATTCTTGCCTCCATATTCCATGCTTATCTAAGATCAATTCGTGGTTTACTTATCAATTAACAAAGTTAATCATGTCACATCAATGACATCAGGTGTTGATTTGCAGAACTTAAACCTTTCCACAGCAACACAATGTCAAAGGTAAAAGACAAGAAAATGAGCAGTAAGGAAAATTATTAGCTCACTCATTAATATCCTACAACTTAAACAAATGTCATAGTTTGTTAAAATCAAATTTTAGAAACTGTCAAACGTTTTTCCGAACACCCTATTTAATCATATATAAAACTGCCTTTAACAAAATGATGCACTTACAACATTCACATGCTGTAATGTTAATTTTTCATCTGAATTATTAGGGATGTGCTCAAACTCTGTAAGAAACAGCTACTTAATATTTTTAATTGTTCCTATTTAGTGTGCATCAATGTTATGACAGATAAGTAGTCGAGCTATTCATTTAGAAAGTAATTGCTATTTTGCTCTTCTTTTCACACATCATGCTCTGTTTCAGTCTTGATGAGTATCTCTTACTGGATTGTTATAATTTATTCTAAGACTAGCCACTTTTGGCAACCAGCTGAATCACAGGGCATAATGGTTATGTTTCATTTCAATTAACTCTTGTGCATAACTTGATATTCATGGCTCAACATAGTATTTTTAAACATTAAGATACAATAGAAAACTAAATTGTGTTATTTTAGTAGCCTTACACTTGACTCTGTTTCTTGTGTAGATGAACCTCCCTAAAAGAGTCAAGTGACAGAGCACTACAATTGCATGAAAGAACTGTCTGTGTCATTTGATATTTAAATGCACCTTGTCATACTGGATTGTTATAATTTATTCTAAGACTAGTCACTTTTGGCAACCAGCTGAATCACAGGGCATAATGGTTATGTTTCATTTCAATTAACTCTTGTGCATTCCCTTCACTTTCTGACTCCTCATAAAAAATTGCAGTTGATTCCAACATTAAAATGACGAGTCCCATTTTACTTGTATTGCACCTCATCACTGTATTATGCATGCTGTTTGGATTGAAACATGTCGATAAAAAAATAGTAATAAAGAATAGCAAATAAAATCTGTCAGCATATCAGATATGTTATTTAATATTTTAGAGGGCTTTGTTAATAGATTCAACAGGCAATTTCATGAAATAAAGTAAGAAAGTAAAAATTCATTTCAACATTGCCAAAAGATAGGAAAAAATAAGCATAATCTTCACTCCTTAGCTTCTCACAATAGAAAAAACACGTGGGTTGTAAAAACAATGTAAACAGTTTAAATTTCATTGTAACAATGAAAAGTACTGTTGTAATAAAATATAAAAATATTTTTTATAAAATGTCAAAAAAAATCGGGGAAAAAAATGCACTATAGCTAATTGTCCAGTCAATGAAGGGTTTGAAAAAAACATTAGAAAGTATAGTTTTTGAAAATTGGTACACATGTTAGAGAGGGGCTCATGCTTAACATACCAAAATCCCTGGTCCTGGGGGTGCAGCTTTCATCGCCATCTTGGATTTCATCCCCCCCCCTTTAGTTTTCCTTGAATATCTCATAAACTATTCAAGTTTCAAATTACACGTGATACATCAACTAACAAATTAAAGAACGTAAAATTCCCTACAAATATATTCTTTTATTGTTCTTCTAATAAACGAATAATACCTTCTTATAATAGTTTCCGAGATAATGGGTCTCAAATTTGTCCCCATCTTGAATGTCATCCCCCCCTTTTTAGTTTTTCTTAAATACGTATGTGAGGAACTATTAAAAATAGAAGAAATATAAAAGCATGAATTTATAGGATATTTTTCGATCATTAATTTGTTGTATAACATGTAATTGAAAATAGAACTAGAGATAAATTGGAATAGACATAAATTTTTGAGATATTGAAGAGAAACTAAAAAAGGGGAGATGAAATCTAAGATGGTAGCAAACTTCGAAAATCATTATCTCGGAAACTATTAAAGCAAGAAGAAGAATAAAAGGATATGTTTGTAGGGAATTTTACGGTCTTTAATTTGTTAAATTCTATGTTATTTGAAAATTGAATAGTTTATGAGATATTCAGGAAAAGCTATTAAAGGGGGTATGAAATCCAAGATAGCAGCAAAATTTGAGACCCATTATCTTGGAAACTATTAAAGCTAGAAGAAAAACAAAAGCATATGCTTGTAGGGAATTTTACACTCTTTAATTTGCTAATTAAATATAATTTGAAAATTGCACGTTTTCAAGATATTTTTTTAAAAATAAAAAAGAGGATAAAATCCAAGATGCCAGCAAAATTTGACACCCATTATTTCAGAAACTATTAAAGCTAGAACAATAAAAGAAGGTATTTGTAGGAATTTTACATCTTTAATTTGTTATTTGATGTATCACGTGTAATTTGAATAGTGTTTCCAAGCTATTCAAGGAAAACTAAAAGAGGGGGGATGAAACCCAAGATGGTATTGCGAGTTCCATCCCCAGGACTGTGGACTTGTGGCATGTTAAACAGGAGCCCCACACAAACATGTGTACCAATTTTCAAAACTATATTGATTTAATGTTTTTTTCATCCCCATTTTGGGCGTCTGTTGACAGAACTATAAATTAGTATTATTAAAAAGATACATTTTTAAATTCTAAGATCGTGTAAAAATTATTTTTGCGATATTTATTATTTTCTGGGGGTTACTGACAAAAATATAATAATATTGCTTAATTTTTAATTAATTGAAATTTCAAAGAAAATTGCTCTAAGGTGAGCATTCTCTGCTTCTAAAGTATATTTGGTAGCTCTAGGTCAAACATTGTATCTCTGACACAACAAAAAATACACACATATTCATTTTTATCATTAGCAGAGATGATTGAAAATAAGTGTGTTTCTTTCCTGTTCTAGTTCTGTTGATCTTTTGTCTATGTTAATAATCACTTCTACGGTTCCAATGAAAGAGATACATGTAATTAAATATTTGTTTAAACAATGAAAATGGTTTGAATTATGTATTGATGTAAATTGTGCCAAAAAAATTTTTTTAAATTTATTAAAATTAGAGAAAATTTGTTCGGCAACTTATTTGTTATCAATGAAAAGGTTATTTTTTTGTACTTTTACATGGCATAAAAAAGATTTTTGTGGTGTACTATTTTTACAAGTTATTAAGAAAAAAATGCCAAAATTTTGCTCAATTGTTAATTAAAATTTCAAAAAAAAGAGCCTCTAAGTCCACATTCCCACTGTCTTAAGTATGTTTATGCCAAATTTTGCAGTTCTAGGTTCCTGTAGAGCACTAATACATATACATTTTCCTTTATTAGTTATATATATTTCATTTTTTATTCAGTTTTGCTTTGATTGCTTTCCCAACAACTGTAGCATTATCAGGATGCCACTTTTCATATAAATGACTAAAACTCTAATGTGCTACTTCAATACAGTATCCAAGAATTTGTAATTTATGTATATTGATTGATTAAGAATTAAAGCATCACAACAATGTATATACAGTAGTGATATTATTAAAGATCTACCAAACTTATGGATTTTTGTTATAAGATTTTCTGTGTTTTATTTAAACCAAGAATTTCTAAATTGTGATGGCATGTGAATTGAAATT
>BGPR01011405.1:31114-48741 GCA_013235015.1 Araneus ventricosus
AAAAAAACTAGTGCTTGCTTCAATTCATTAAACTTTCTGCATACATTTTTCCATTTTAAAACAGGAAATGTTAACAAATACTCAACACTGCAGATTAATTATACTTACCAATTCTTAATTACTGACTGATGCTTATTGATATAATTTTCGAATGTTCATCTGGTTTCCAACGTCACAATTTCACGTAAAGATGTATGCCCCAGATTGCTAAGTCACAAACTTCTGACTTTTAATGTGGAAATCTAGAATACTGTTCCAGGGTACTAGCACTCCTCAACATCCAGTGCTCCACAATACAATAACACTGGCTTCCAAATCTACGTAACATATCAAATATTTAATCGTACTTATATTTAGAAATTCTCAAAGCAATATTAAATATGTATAATTTTAAAGATAACGGCATTATTTAACAGAGAATGAAAAAAATGCATATTGTTGCAGATATTTATAGAAGAGATTTGGTTATTGAATAGTGAAATATGTAAGTATGGTTTTCTAGTATCTTTGTAACATTTTTAATGCAAGACTGTTTTTTGTGAGATGTTTTTACATTCAGTTAATCTTGTACAGAACTAAAAAACAATTTCAGCCCTCAAAGTTTCAATGCATTCACACTTCAAGAGTTCTTAGTATGGAAGGTGGAAATTGCTACTACCACAACAAAAAAATCTAAATCAATGAAAGCACTAAAAAAAATTAGTAGCCAAGTGTCCACAGTTAAAGGAAAATACGACAGCTAAAAAGTTCACATGCTGAGTTTATGAATGTGATCAGTAAAATTCACATTACTTCCTGTTATATTCAAGGTAGACATGTCATATCTGTGGTAGTCGTGTCGTTCTTTCTTAAGTCAATGTTCAAGCTTCTGTAAACTATATGTGTTGAACTGCTTGAAGTTTGAGAACTGCTGTTCTTTAAGTAGTTCAACTGCTTGAAGGTCAACAGAACATCTATGTTATGCTGAAATATGCATATGAATGTAGAAGGTGCAAAACTACCAAGAAATTCTAAATCTTCTCCTCTGACCTTGTTTCAAATTTCTGAGGGCAAATTTAAGCAATTTAGGATATCTGGAATGTAATTTTTATTGATTAATTTCAAGAACATAAAATCTAAAGGAACAAAACACCCTTTCATTAACTGAGGAACATCCTTTGGATTTTATACAAACATAAAAGTTGTGATACTTGTCGTAATGAGAAACCATATTTTCTATCCATGTAGTGAAGACTGATGCTGTCCGAGATAAAACACAGGTCCTCCATGGCTAGAATGTCCAAGTTCACTCCAGGAAGAATGGTGCTTTGTTTGACGAGACCCATATAATAACCCTGTCTAATCCCTAGTGACTATCTGATTCAAAAAGTCATTAACCTCCTCATAGAACAGTCAAAAATAGTAATACACTCTCTATTCATTTCTGTTCTTGGTTTTCTGTCAGGAAATGGGGAAGCCAGCAGGCACACAATTTGCTGAACATCAGACAGTTTGTCACAGTTTCATGAGGCACCAACCAGGGAAATTGAGATAAATGCCTTAATAGAGTTGTCACATTGAATCGACGGCTTTTCATCACTTTTGTTTCCACGGCATGGATCATTCTATCTATAATTACCTATATTCTTCATGGACTGTTATATCATCTAATAATCCTATCAACACTCTCCTGGCAACACAAACTAGGAAAGTTAGGTACAAATACATGTAATTTGATTTTTAGTAAATATCTGACAAACAAGATATCAGTCTAAGATGAAAGTAGGGGGAGCTTTTTATCTTCTATCTTCTTCTTTTCATTTTCAAGTCACTTCATTTCTTATCGGGTAATGTATACTTTCCTTTCGATATTCTAATCTTGGTTTTTCATTAGCATTTTTTAGGGGGGCATTCAGGATGAAAACAGTGTTTCTTGGCTTTATTTCGTCCAACCTGGTCAGCCGAAGACACTAAAATTTTTTTTGCAGTTCGAATAAATTTTATACTCCTGACGATGCATTTATTTGCTTAAACCACCTATATTTTATTATTTTGCCTTTCCATTTAATATTAATTTTTGCAAAACCTATATATTGATATGCATATAGTTTTAAACAAGAGATGGATTTCTGTTGTACAAACCATGATCTGAGAATCTGAGCATGAAATTTTCCCAAAACCATGTCAGGAGAATCACTGCAATACATAGTATTCATAAAAGAAATCTTCCTAATAATGCACCAATTTAATTAGGCACAGGATTAAAACTAAGTGCTATATGATATTTCCAACTGACTACAAATTTAGTTTTCTTTGAAAATGCTATAAAAGGCTCAGGAACAAAATCTTGCATTTCCATACTTAATATCAATTCAGGAAAAAAAATCAACTAGGTCAAAAGAAAATTAAAATTAGGATAGTGCCCCTTGATGGTCAACCAGAATTTTTTTTTAATATATTAATATAGTATATATAAAATGATAGGGCATAAAAAGATCAGAACTACTTCCACATCAAAATTTTTTAGTAATGACTACAATTTATACAAAATATAAATTAATTCATGTTTCAAAGAAGCAAGTTACATCAACTATTCAACTATCAATACATAACAGAACTATATGCAAAACAAAAGGAAAATACCTGTATGAATTAAGAAAAACAAATCTTTTTGTTTTACTTTATAAAGATTCTCTCAGCACTTCTATAAGACAAAATGTACCTGAAAATAGGGAAGAAAATAATTAAATATAGTGATTTGGACTTTCAGCAACCAATTGAATTAAGTTAATGACATTTTCAATAATTATTTATTACAAGGCTTATTAATTTATTAATTATTACTACAAGGCTTTTAATTTCATCATGTTTATTTGAAAGCTGGAAATGTATTATTAGAAAAAGAATTCAAATACAGTCGAACGTCGCAAATGTGGAATCGTCGGTACTTCAGCAATTCTGGATTTGGAATATTTCCAGATCTTAGATCATTTCAATATTGAGAAATGAATTTAAAATCATAAAATATATAATTCGATTCAAATTTTTTTAAACTTAGTTATTATTTGTTTTCTTTGATTTATAAACATAACTAATATTATTTCTTATTAATTTTAACATTTTTACAAAACATTTCATTTAAAGTGAGTTGCTTCATTAGTTTTGGTTTTTGATTAAGATTATTCTCTTTTATTTTATGTATCTCCATTATGTCCAACTCCGAAATAAAGTCTCTTTGCTCAAATCCTTTTATAGCGGCGTTCAACATTTCCACTAAGCTGTCAATTGGCCTTTTATCTTCCGCTTGCGTTTCTTCTTCTCTTTTCTCGCTATCGGATACCAAAGTTTTGGAGTTTATCAACACCATACTACATATTTCAGCATCGGTGAAAACGTGGGTCACACACTGTCAGGGCTTTATCATCGCAATGCAGTACTTCAAAGGCCTCATCTTCAGCAATTTCTTGTCCTCTTGACTTGACGTACTCAAGTAGTTCAAAAATTTCAGCTTTTTCATTTGAGATCTGAAATCCTTTGATATTGGTATCCACGTTTTCTTTGTCCTTATAAAATATGGTTACCGGCCACAAAATTGGGCCAAGTATTTTTCAGCGCCGTGTTTGGAATCCCATCCCACACTTTAGCTGCACTCCACACTGCCGTTTTCAAATTGTAACATCTCAAAAAGTTCTGAAGTGTTTCCCCTTCATTGAGAAAGCTGAGTATTTCTTTGAGGAATTTTGATTTGTACTGGCACTTTAATGCCCGCAGAATGCCCATGTCCATTGGCAGTATTAGAGATGTGCAATTAAGAGGGAAAAACAGCACCGACACGTTTTCCTTAACGAAATCTCAGAAGAAAGATGGACAGTGCAGTTATCCATAATTAAAACTATCTTGGCGTCAGCTAGAAAGCCGTTTCCAGACAAATGTCAACGGGTTTCAGGAACAAAATGGTTTTCGAACCATTCATTCTTCAGTTGCTGTGTCAACCATGCCCGCTTATTTGACCAGTATATGACTGGAAACACTTTTACATTTTTAAAAGCCCTAAGCTTAGCCAATTTTCCAATAACAAAAAGCTTCGTTTTGTGGTTTCCGGCGACATTTCCACATCCTAAAATTGTGATTCGTTCTTTAAAATCTTTTACACCTGTGGGATCTTTTTCGTCCGTAGTTGCTGATGTTGTGCGAGGCATGTACTGCCAAAACAAACCAGTTTCGTCAGCATTGTAGATTTGCTCTGGTGATAATTTCTCGGCTTCTACAAGGCTGACAAATTCATTTACAAAATTTTCTGCAGCTTCAGCATCGGCCGATGCTCCATCCCAACATATCTTCAGCTGTTGTATTCCATGGCGTTTCTTAAATTTTGTGAGCCAACTTGTCAAATAACTGGCGTCTGTGGTTAAATTCATTCACATACAAAATATTTTTGCCTGTTCCATTAAAGTGGCAGAGACAAAGGGACTACTTCATTTCTTTGCTGCCTGACACAATCAATCAATACTTGGTCATGATCATCATTTTTTGCATGGCGAATGATCTTTCTTTCACCCATCGCCATTGGTGTATCCGAGTCGGCAAAAAACTCAAAAAGGTTTTTTTTTTTTTTTTTTTGCCTCTTGATATCATTGACGGTTGAATTTCCCAGTCCATACTCTTCACATAATTTTGCAACAGCTGTGCCACTTTCCAACTTTTTGACCAGGTTGACTTTGTCCTTGATCGATAGAGTCACATGTTTTCCTTTTGATCCGCTGGCTACAGCAGAACTCAAAGCACGCTTCCGCATATTGACAATGAAAGGTATAAACCAGAAGAGATTTAATAATATTGATAATAAAAATTAAAAAGTTAAATAAAATGTTGGAATTGTTTATCAAGCAAAATATATCAACTCAGATAACAGCAGTTCAACATTCACGAGAGCTAGTTCGGAATCAGAGACAACCACGAATTTTTACAATATTCCATTCATTCTGGGCAAATCCTCTTTCTGAGCCAGAAGGGGAGAGGAAGTTGTGTGTGCACCTTATTTGTTAGCATTTCTTACATTCTGGACTAATTTGTTTTGAGTGCTAGAGAGGAGAAGGAGGAAGGTATTGTAACTCCATGATTTGTTACAATAGCCCCCTGCAATATCTTTGTTACACATCATTGTATATGTGGTTAAATCCTTTCCCTCCCCAGATGGTTATGACCGGTTTCTGCCGACTCTGGGCGCAGATTTGTTAGACAAAAGTTAGGATTTTTTTTTGGGGGGGGGAGGGATTACGGAATGAAAAAGGTCCGGATTTTAGATCATTCCAGATTTGCGACGTTTGACTGTATATTTTAAAACAATGAAAGCAATAAATCAAGTTAACATCAGTAGATATTTTTTAATAATGTTAAACAAAACAGATATATTCACACCATAAAGAAAGAAGCATTCAATAAATACATTAATTTAAACAATGTAAAACTGATTGGCTGCAAGGAGTTTTGAAACAGCTGCACAAAACTAAATTGATCCAATGCAAAAATGAAGTCACAGTATAATTCATAAAAATTTATTTTTATAGATATATAAGTTGTTCTATGTTGAGCTGTTTTATTTATATAATAAATAGATTCCTTTATTCTCATTTGAATATAATCCAAAGAAAATCTTGAAAATTCATGAAAAATTGAGAAGAACTGTAAGGGGATTGAGAGTGGAAGTCATTGAGGAAATGTATTTAACAATTCTTGAAAAGATTATTTTCATGCAGTGGAAGGATGTGAACCAAGATAAGTTAAATTAAACAATAAACTGATAAAAATTCAAAGATATCCTCCCCTTTTGAGTACCAAATCATAGTGTATGGTATTAAATGAGGTATAACAAGTTTTAAGTGGATACCTACCACACAACATAAAAGTGAAAATGCTTGTTGAAGTGAACGATAAGATTCACAGTGACAAATTGAAGAAGTCAAGAATAACATCGTAAATATTGAGTTTGAAGACAGGATAAACGACTGGGAAGTTCAAAGACTGGATTGGGAACATCTGAGAAGATTTATACAGGTGGATCAAAAATTGATGACATGGCTTTGTAAATTTTACTAATAGGAATGAATTTGAAAATACAGGATATAGACTTTTAGATAACTATTTAGTCTTTACAGCTGAAGTTATGACCATTAAAGCTTGCTGTTGAATACATTAGGGTTAAGTGGGGGGGGGGGGAATAACAGTCTACAAGAAACGGACTGTATAATTGTCAAATTTATTGTTTCGTGGTATGATGATTTTTTTTAAGGTCACTTATATCATAAGCAATGTTTTAACTAGGGATGTAACGCATATTCAGCAAGTATTTGATATTCTGCCTGGCTGAATATTAAACAGATATTCAGACAGATAAATTTCAGAATAAAAATTTTTTAAATATGTGCTTTTAAACATATTTAACAAAGAATATTTCAGAATTACATTTCAGAACATTTATTGCAAAAATTTTTTCCAAACACAGTTACTTAATCTTAAATTGCATAGTAGGTACATAAGGGTATTTATTACACTGCTATCAAATGTTAAAAACAATTTTTAAGATACGAATAATTAGGGAGTAACAGTGATACAATGGTTCACAATCAGTTGCAGAAAATCATGAATTATGCACTTGTCGGAACTCTCATTTTATAGTAAAGATTTGGTCACGAGGGCATTTAAGGGGTCGACCAGAAAGTGAGGAAGATGAAAAGGGATTTTGGCCCACACCATTTCACAGAAATCTTGAAACTTTCATCAATGGTTTTATTTGATGTACATAATATTTACATACATTTTTGTAAAAATAGAAAGAATATTCAGGAAAGTATAAAGGTTTACTTAAAAAATCCCAAATTTTACAGCATGTTTTTTGCTTGTAACATACAGAGTTTTCAATCAAATTGTACAACACTTACGGAATACTTGACAGTATGTAAAAGAAGCATTGTATCAAATAATTCAAATATTATAAGAAATATGAGTATTTTTAGTAAATAATTTTTTACTTTGCATGTGCGAAACATAGCCTAATTTTTGTTTCATAACTTCGAAGCCAGATATATAGGGCAACTTATATAAAAGTTTCACTTCAATAATGTTAATAATATTCAGAAAGATATCATCATTCCAGTGAGGCGAATTTCAATACACTTTAAGAGAATCTGAAAGATGACGGTTCGTGCAGAAACTGAAATATATTAAACTTGAGTCTTTGAATAGTTATCATCAAAATGCAATTTAAATTATATATTTAATTCATAAGTAAACATGAGTATTCAGTATATTCAACTTTCATAAGATTCAATATTACTGTTCGAAGATTTAAGTTTAAAAAATATCAATTTGTGCAAGATCTCTTATCATTTAGCTTCTCTTAGAATATACCGAAATTTGCCTCTCTACAATGCCAATATCTTTCTGAATATTAACGGTATTGAACTGAAACTCTTATACAAGTTGCCCTATATGTCTGGCTCTGAAGTTATGAAACAAAAAATTATGCTACTTTTCGCACATGCGAAGGAAAAAATTATTTACTACAAATACTCATATTTCTTGTACTATTTAAAGTATTTAATTCAAATTTTAATACAATGCTTCTCTCACACACTGTCAAGTATTTTTTAAGTGTTGCACAATTTAGTTGAAAACTTTTCATGTTACATATAAACATAAAAAAAGATGCTGGAAAATTTGGGATTTTTTAAAAAACCTTTATATTTTCCCGAATATTCTTGCTATTTTTACAAAAATTTATGTAAATATTATGTACAACAAACATAACCATTGGTGAAAGTTTCAAATCATTAACAGCCTTCTGTGAAATGGTGTGGGTTCACAATATAGAGCCGAGTTTATTCTGAAGACAACATGTAATACTTACATGCACTAAAACAATATTCACTATTTTTTGCATTTCTGCTAGTGAAAACTATTTACTACCTTAAACAGTCTATAACAGGGTGTGTACTCAAATTTGTAGGAAAAAAGTAAGCTCTTTTTTTTTTCTTCTTTTAACATGATTTAAGTAATAAAATATACAAAAGAGAAATTTAGTACCTATCCTACTGTCACGACTAGAATATACTATTCTCATTAACTTGTTACAGGAAAAATTTCTACATGCAGAAAAATAAACCAAAAATACTTATGCAACAAGATTTTGAGGTACAAAATTAGAATGCTAAATCACTAATTTCAATTACTTTTATACATAAAATAGTTCTTGCTTGAAAACTCATGACATCTTCTTAAAAATAATGAGTTTTTAAGCACCATGATAAAAAATAAGCACTTTATACAAACTTTAAATAAAAAGTAAGCACTTTTAAGGGCCTTCTAAAACGAAAATAAAAAGTAAGCAGTTTTTAAGCACTTTTCATGACCGTACGCACCCTGTATAAGGGTGCACCCGTCAACTTCAAAGAAAGTAGTGGAAACTCCCTCAATTTCAAAAGAAACTGATGAATTCTCTGCAGAAGAAGCTGTCAGTTCTCCACTGAAAGAAATAAAATAAGCTATTCTTCGACATTTTCACCTCCAGCATCCAGTGAAATAAAAATTGCCTTGAAGAATTTCAAAGCAAAAAGAAAATGTGTTCATGCAACAACAGGTAAGGTGTGGACAGAAGATATGATTCCAGTACATCTCCAAGGAGAGCACAAAATGAAGAAAGCATGCAATTCTTCCAAAACTGCAGCAAAGAAATCCAATGTTGCAATTCAGAAGATAGTCAAAGTGGAAGGACCCTAATACCTCTTCTGAACAAAAGGAGTTTTCTGCTGATTGTTAGGTAGATGTGGAGTACTACAGCAAAAAAATCAATTAAAACTTTTGTTAGTCGAATTTTTTTCAGCAGAAAATGGCATATTTACAGTTAAATACCTTTCTAAATTTCCACTTGGAGAGAAATACACGTTTCCTGAAAATAATGAAGTTGAAACTAAACAGGGTAAACTTTTACTCTAAGGTGCCCACTTGCTTCTCGCCAATTTTTCTTTGCGCAATTTCATTTGCTGTCGCCAAATACTGTTTTGGATGCGCAGTGTGCTTTTCATTGCTCTACTGCGCATGCTTCATTTGAAAAGGAGAGATTGAGCACGCAATGCCATCGGCATTTCAAGCGTGTACCGGGCAATTTTTTTTAACTTAGAAAAAACATCAGCGGCTTTGCTTATTCATTGAGAAGCGAAAACACAGAATAGCATACAGAGTTCTGAACCTAAAGTGAATGAAAATGTTCAAAAACGAGAAAAGTGTAGTTAAAACTTCACATACCTATTTTAATTGTCCAATTGCTGTTTACACTTAGGACACTGTTATCAGCTTGCTATCAATCCCTGATCCACGCACCTCGAAAGTGAACCAATGCCATAATCAACAACAGCTGTACGAAGCGCGCATAATGAAATGATAAAATCAGACAAAAATCAAACCAACAAAACAAATCCGATTGAATCGACCAATCACATGAAACAGATCAACGGAACAAACCAATCAAAACGAATCGTAATATCGCACCATGCGTAAAACAACGATGAAAAGATCAATTTTCGCGCATGCGCACATCTCACTCGTTAAAATCATCATTGCACAACCAAAACAAATGTTCTCTCCTCTTCATTCTTGGCGGCGAAGAGTTGGTGATCCTAAGAGGAACAAAGTAAGTGGGCACCGTAGAGTAAAATTTAACCCTAAACAGATCACCCAAACACTGGACAAACCAATATTTGATAACAGGAGACATTACACTTTTAATTTATGGCATTCACTTCAAATATTGAAATTATATGTGAATGTGTTTAATAAATGATTTGTTATATATTTTTCAGTTCATTTTATTGATATAATATGATTTTTATGAGTTATTTCATTTCTTCCATCTATAAACATTTGGATTGTTCATTCTACCCCACATAATGGAGTACAGTTTTATTGTTTAAAAAAGAAAAGAAATGCAGCAACTCTCAGTTAATGTAATGTAAAATACCTGCAAAAAAATGCAAATATTTTATCTAATTTTTGGAGTGTAGCTTAGAAAAGTTGAAAATAGATAATATTACACTCTCATGGAATTAGAATCTCTGAATGGAAAAAAGGAAGATCATGAACAATATTAAAGGAAAATTAATTAAATATGCTAAAGGAATTAAGAATGTTGGATAAAAGCCCACAGACAATGAGAGAGCCAATGAACTTGCAAAGCTCACAACTTAAAACTTACACATGGATTAGAAATCTTTCAATTCAAAAGCTCAAATTAAGACAAAATTAAAGAAAAAAAAAGCTATGGACCTTTGGCAGGGTAGCTGGACTACCTCTTTAAAAGGTAGACTTATTAATATGGAGTTTTTTGATAAAGTACAAGAGATTAAAAGGTGACTTTTTCCTAAACCTGATTTTTACTGGACATGGAAACTTCAAAACATACCAGAACAGAAACTTTGGTAAGAGAAGCCAGTAAGGGTTAAGAAAATAAATTAATAATAGATAGTACATAGATAAAATCACATAGCACAAGCATATAACTAAATTGGAACAAAATAACTGGATTTTTTTTTTTTAAACATTTCAGCTACAAAGTTTCATTTGTTTCTCGTACTTTGACCACTGTTACTTTTTCCTTTATAGCATTATTTTTTATTCTTTATGTTACACTTGTCTGCGTTAATTTTGAGTTTTTCCTATTCTCTACTTCTTTTATTTTCTGGCACACTTTGCTAAAGTGGTTATGAATAAATAAAACAAAAAGAAGTAAAATTCAAAAAAAAAATATTAGATACATTAGTACCACCATTTTAAAGAAGAGAAAATTAGTAGCACCATTTTAAAGAAGAAAAAATTAGTGAAACCATTCTAAAGAAGAGAAAAATAAACATTTACTCTTTAGCTGAAAGAAAAGTACAATTTACATTTCCGGCGCCACACACAGCACAGCAAGTATGGTAATTTACAGCTTGCTATGTACTCTTTTTAAAAGAAGAAAGGAACCCTATGAATAAAAAATATTGTAACGAATCAATTAAAGCTTACTTAATACTTGTTTCATTCGTTGGTTTTTTCCCCAAGAGACCACGTTTAAAAAAACAGTGAACACAAATATTGTATGTTTCGTTCGCTCGTAACAACAGGTACAATCCAAGATTCATACGAGTGATAGTTCGTTCACTCCGGACGAATTCGAGGATCCGGGTCCGCGAAAGGAACGTTTGCCCGTTTGACAGGACCCGGACCGAAGAAACAAATCCGCTCGGACCCGGACCAAAGGAACTGGTCCGGAATGTTAAAACGGATCCAAAATCATTGAAGAGTGAACGACGATCTGCTTTGATGGGGGGCGAAGAAATTTTGCTTTTGCGAGAAGGCAAATATTGCGTCTAGTATAGGGACGACGAATATTTGATGAACTGTTATTTACTACGCAATATCAAAAAATCACAAATACCAGTGGTTCAATCATTAGTGAATAAACGTGCATAAAGTGTTTCAAATTTTTAAAAATATATATTCATTCCTTTTTAATATACTTTTCCTTAAATTTTAGTTTTTAGTTCTATCATCTGTCAAAAGATGGCGCCATGGAAGCCCATTTTGGTGCTTAGAAAAAATATTGTTCTTTTTGCGGTCACGTCACGCCGGCACCCCAAACCAAATAACAGAGACCAAAAATGTCGCATGCCTCCTTCAAAATACTGAAAATTCTCGCAAAATAACATAAAATTTCACTAGCCTATGTACAAAAACTAACAGAACATTAATTTTTTAACAAAAGTTTTAATTAAAAATTATAATTAATTATTAAAGTAATTAATGAAAATTATCAAAATAATAATCTTATTAAAATTATGATGTTACTAGACGCCTACGGCGATCAGCTGGTTCGCCAGTCTTGTATTAATAGTAATAAAGGCAATTAAGGCTGACATTTTCAACATTTCAATTTTTGTAAGCTGAAAGCAATAATTGTAATAAAGACAAAGAAATGAATTTAAAAGCACAAACAGTGAACAGGTTAGTTAGTATAACTGAATTTGAATTCTTTATACACAAAACGAAAATATACAGGATGTTTTTGCATATAATGAACTTTGAGTTAATCCCTTATATTTAAGGTGGTCGTCTAAAGCTTATAAATCACCAAAATCATATCAGTACCGCTAATATGTATTGTTGAAGTCTAAAATTTTGTCAAAATGGTCCGACATATCACTATAAGTAATGTTTGAAACTCCAAAATTCTCAAAATGCTCTTAATATTTTTAAAAAATCAAAAAACCCAAAATATTCATTAAATTTCGTTAATTTCTTTTAGTACGTAACGGTGACGATAGATGGCGCCCAAAGTGCTGGTCAGATATGCTCTTGGACTCTTTCATAGTAATAAAAGCTAATTTTGTTCATTTTTGAAGAAAATAAATATGCATGAAGAGTTTTAATAATAGTTTCTCAACAGTTAAAGATTCTTTTTAATGAAAAAACGTCTAATTTTTTTGAAAACCGATATTTTGTCCTGTGTGTATAGTAATTCGGCAACCCTATGCGGAAAACCTTTGAATACAACGATTGGGTCTCTTTAGAACGTGAAGAGTCCCTCCCTCCCTGCTGCCGCGTAATTGCATTCTTCTTTCCAAGGTCGAAAGTAAGCTAAACGGTTCCCCTACGGGTGGAAGTTTTATTGCAGTTTTTTTTTTTTTTTTTTCTGCTGTAGAGAAGGGGATTCTTTCGTTTCTGCTGCTGCACTGCGATTTCTTTTGTAGCGCTCTTATTATATACAGTGGCGGACTGGCGAGGTTGCCAGCTTGCCCGATGGCAAGTGGGCCCCCTTAAACAGAAGACAATTTGGGCCCCCAGGAAATATGGGAGAGAAAAAAGAACTCTTTCTCTAAAGCAAATAAATAAAATAGCCCTGTACCCAAGGTCCGTGTTTCTTATATATTTAACTTACGGAATTTAAAATCAAATAACTTTAAACATAATTTCGTTATTTTAAACATAGAAAATTAAAGGGTGTTAAAAGGGATTTATTTTAAAAACGCGGAAAAATGAAATATATAATAAAAAAATTAATTAAATATATAATTATTAAATATTATAGATTTAAATTAATATAATTAAATATAAAAAATTAAATACATATAATTTATTAATGTAATTAATGTTACGATTATAGATATGTGTGGGCCCTCACTGACACCTGGCAACCACTATTTTCAGACCCAGTCCGCCACTGATTATATACGTTAGTTAACTCCATCTATCTCGCTGTCTATACTCTTGTAATTATCATCAATAATAAATTTATTGATTTAAACAAGATGTAAAGATTTAATTAAATATAATGTATAGAAGATTATTTTTGATAGTTATTCTAGCATTTGTGGCTACTTATATAAATTATTTTCTTGATTGAAATTAATAATCACATCCCTTTTTCAAAGTTGCGATACAATAATGAAAGAAAAAAACGTGCTATTTATTGAAAGTGTCAAACGATAACTTTACCCTTGGGTACTAAACTCAAAAGAAAAAGAAAGTAAATATTTGTCATCGAAATAAGAATTGTGCGTACAAATAAACACAGCGACAGAAACACAAAATTCTTCTCCATGCAAATAAACATTTGATAGAACTTAAAGAACAGTTACAATCATACTAAAATTATCAAACACAATTTTTTAAATTCTCCATATTTTTAAATACGGTAAACATTTCGAGAATATTTTTTTCATCTGCTAAATAAAAATGAAATGCAAATAAAAATATTTACATTTCATTTTTAATATGGGTCATTTCGTGCTGTGTTTAAAAATTAAACATACATCAATTATGCGAATATTTAATTTTTACTTATTTTTTGTGGACTCGAATAAATCTACCAAAATTGTAGGAGAATAAGTATACTCTCCCTATTTATATATTTATAAAGAAAAGCGGAAACCTATGACATATTTATGAAAAGCATCATAATCGAGCTTATTTTATTTCTATATTTACTTGTTTAATATCATTATTTTCAGAATTTATTTAATTTCAGCGCAATACTTTTAGAATCGCAAAATTTGATTACATTTTAAAATTTTGAGCCAAAAAGTAGCGAAATATTATTTACACTTTTTGTTGCTGCATGTAAACTTGGCATCAATGAATCGATGAAATTCGTTTAGATAATATTTTCTGAAGTTGTCACCATAAATAATCGAAATTGCAAGATAAAAGATTATCAGTGTAATAATACTGGAGTTTCTAATTTACTCTGTGTTATACTGTTGTTTCATATAAGATTGACGTCCAGTTTTTAAGCTACACACGAGGGCGGTTTTGGAACGGATTTCGTAATTTTAATCTTTCTATTTTAAATGTATCATTCTCCAAACTCCCACTCCACACTAACGTGAGGATATTATTTTCTGCTATAACTAGAGCAAGCATTGACTCTAGAAATAGTTGAAATTTCAAGATAAAGGAACGTCAATGCTAGATTTCCAATTAACTCTTTGTTACAGCGTTGTTTTATATTAGATTATCATCAAGGTTTTAAGCTATACGAAGGCAGTTTTGGAACATACCTCGTAATTTTGAATGTTGACCAATGACGAGAACAAATGAGTTGTCACGCCATTCTCCAAACTTCCACTCCACACCAACGAATAGTGGTCCAGTTTCGGTTCGTAGCGCGACATATAAAGAAATTTCGAGGTAGGCAAATGGCTTTAATTTCTTGAGGGTCGGTAGAGAACCGCTTGGGACCCTGAAAGCTATAAATTGTTTTATATAAATACGCAGTCTAAGGAGGGTTCACGGAGGTTAAGGTTGAGTTGGAGAGAATCTTTCGAACACTTGAGTCTCGTTTCTGTGAGACTTCGGATTTCATTCTGTAAAGTCTTATCCCCTTCAGACCTGGTATCCGTTATACCGGACACCAACTTTGAACAGCTCCTATTAATTCAATAATTGACGATACTGCATGCTGTTTTTTTAATTTGATTCTCGATTTTCTTAGAAATATAATCGTTGCAAGAATTTTTCGTTTTGGCATGGAATCATTTTAGTTTTTTTCCAAAAAAAAAAAAAAAAAAAAAAATCGAGAAAATCATCGTCCTTCCGGCTCCTTGAAGCTCGGTGGTGAATTTTGTTTTCCAAGTAATTTCGTGTTTTCAATCCTTTTTTACCATTTAAAAGGCTTCTACAATATTTTATTACCCTTTGACAACCATTTTAAAGTGAAATTTGCGTGATTTTTTTATTTTTTTTTAGTTGAAATATTCGGTATTGTCCGGATGCCGCACATGGGATAACTTTTTTAATTTTTCATCTACAGGCTTGAAATTTCATTTGTGCTTTAACCTTTGGAGTAGTACACAGTACGCCAAAGGAAGAAAAAAAATTCTAACTCCATTATTTCTGGAATCTCAAAATTTTATTACATTTTAAAGTTTTGAACCAACTTTTACATTCATAGCTAAAAGTTACTGCATGCAAATTTCGAATCAATGAAAATCATTTAGATAATATTGCTTCTGAAGTTTTCATAAGAAATAATCGAAATTACAAGATAAAAGAACATCAGTGTAATTAGGGCTGTCTTATCCAATTTGCTTATTGGGCTAGAGCCCAGAGGCGACAATGATCCAAAGACGCCAAATTTACTACAATGATTTTATTTAGTATTTTAGTTCTGTACCAGAATTTAGTTTAGTTTAGTTATATTAACGTCCCTTTTTGAAGCAACATGATGGCTATTTTGGGATGGACTTGGTCATTTTGAACCGCGGTCAGATAACGAGGTCAACACCTGAGCTGGCACCTCCCTCTCCAAACGTCTGTACCAAACCAACGGGATCTGAACTAGAAATTATTCGATTATAATTTTAAATATGAAAAAGTTCAAATTTATATTATATGAACTTTAAGGCGTTAATCAGAGAGAACAAGTGACTTTTTTTTCTCTCTCTCTCTCTCTTTGGTCTCAAATTATTTTATTTGGTAATTATTTTCTTTATGGGTAGGTATTTTTTTTATTTTCTTTTCCTGAAGGCCTCAGGCGTTCAAATTCGTAGTAACGATTCTGATGGGGCGCCAATTAACTCCAGCCTAGGGCTCTGAGATTTGTTAAGACGGCCCTGAATGTAATAATGTTGGAGTTTCGAACTTAGTCTGTGTCTACTCTCTATTATTGCGTTGTATTATATTAGATTAAAGTCAAGTTTTTAAGCTACAAGAGGGTGGTTTTTGAAAGGACCTCGTAATTTTAAATGCTGACCAGATGACGAGAAAAAATAAGAACCTCACAATGACGAGAAATGAATAAAGAACCTCACATTGAGTTAATCCGAAAACAAAACAAATCGTATTTTTACGAGTCCCGTTTCCAAAGTGTTAATTATCTGATTAAATATGCAAAATAGGTATTCATTTTGCAATTAAACTCTATTCATATAAAATACATGTACTGGTGTGAATTATGATATTGCTATATAATAAAATATATATACAATATATATAATTGGGCAAAAGGCTAGGTAAAAAAAAGTGAAACTAGAAATATTTTATCCTATTACAACTTTTAAAATTCTATAAAAGCTCAAACTTTTAATCAGAAAATACAAACAGTAGTATATGATGCATCTTAAATGTCATTTTTTTTATTAACAATGATTAAATGAAAATTAATGTATTTGCTGCTGCTTTTTAGAAAAAAGAGAGTTATTATATATATATATATATATATATATATATATATATAATAAAAAAATTAAAATGCTATGTTTGGTTTCAAAATGATAAATAGCTGATAATGGAAACTAAAATGAAAGATTCAATTATTTATTGAATTTTTCTTTTCGCATAAATTAATCAAGGAACCAGGCATTTCTTATGAAAAGTTAGCAGATGTTTCAGTTCTAACAGCTTTACTTCTTGTTGTTGAAACTGTTGTATTATTTTAAGATGTTATAGACACACACACATTTTACTGGCTAGGTGCAGTTGATTTTGATAATGAACCTCAATACTTAAATTTGGCATGTCACTACTCATGTTGTTGTTTTTTTTAAATTTTCAGCATAAAATTTAGTGATATTAATACACGAGAAGTGAGTGACTAACTCTTCACTAAATCAAAAAAAGAGTGGCTGACTTGTAGTATGGCAATGTAAATAAATTAAGAATCGGAAGCTTCACTGGTGCTCTCTTATGCAAAATCAACGGTGTTAAAATTTTTTATTCCATTGTAAGCGCTTCAAACGAGAAAAAGTAAATTATCGTTTGATCCCATTTAAGTTCTAAAATATTTCATTCTCAGCCCTAATAGCAATTGTTTTTTTAATAAAAATTTGGTCAAAATTTTAATTTCTAAACTATGTATTATATATATTTCATTTTGAATCATCAGTAACTTTTTTTGAAAAATACTCATTTTCAGGATATTTATAAATTTGTTTTGGAATTGCCATTCAAAAGGAGTTTTTATAACCAAAAACCCAATTTTTAAGTATTTATAAATTTTATTTTGAATCACTATTAACAAATACTTATCTTTGCAAAATATCCAGTTTTGGGGTATTTATAAATTTTATGTTTTTCATTTTGAATCACCATTCACAGGCTTTTGTTAGAAAATACCCAGT
>BGPR01011406.1:0-21152 GCA_013235015.1 Araneus ventricosus
CTTGTGGGGTTATGTGAAGCAACATGTGTACAGTGAACGTATCAACGACATTAATCATTTAAAACAGAGAATCACGGACGTTATTCACTCTGTTACACCAGGCGTCCTTACCCGTGTGTGGGAAGAACTGGACTATCGTTTAGATGTGTGTAGGGAAACAAACGGAGCCCACATCGAACTGCGCTGAACAGGTATGCAAACCTGGAGAGTTTTCCTTTTATTTGGTGAAGATGTCACCTGTCTATCTTGTTTCGTTGCTTTCCTGTGACAGGTCAAAAGTGCACCAGGACTTTACGGACACGCTGCATTTCTCGAATTTTTTATGTTTGAAAAACTTTCCAATTGATATCAAATTATATTTGATATGAAATACATTCGAAACTCCCATAATGACGGATTTTCACTTTCCGCAGAAATTTTGTACACGCCTCTGGCGTTACAATTAAGAGTAGAAATAGCATACGTGTAATATAGTTAATTGGAAGAGATGAATTTGGGAATCGTAGTTGAATAATTAGACAATTATAGAACTATGCCACGGAATTCATCACTAAGTGCCTGAGAGGTGCGGTTCAGTAATTTGGACACACTTGTGAAAGCTTAGGCAAATGCACAATTTTTAGTTTTGTTAGTTTCCCGCCATATTCAGTAAAATAATAAATATATTCTTATGTTTGTTCATTATTATTTAACTTAGAAAACTTTTAAAGTGCTTCATTGTAACTTACTAATTTTAGATCTAATATTTTTTGCAACACATTTCTTTATCAAAATCCTGCTTTTTTCCACAACAAGTCCATTTTTCATTTGAGAGGCATTTTGAATTATAGCAAGATATAAGAGGTAGTGATGAAATTTTTATTTGAAAATTAAAATTTAAAATGAAATTTTTATTTCGAAATTAAAATTTAAAATGAAATTTTTATTTCGAAATGAAAATTTAAAATGAAATTTTTATTTGAAAATTAAAATTTAAAATGAAATTTTTATTAAAAACAAAAATTTAAAATGAAATTCATAATTTCTTATAATCAAATATCAATGACAAATTTCTATTTTTATCTGAACATTTTTTCTTTAGATCTTCCAACTTCATAGTTGGCTCTGGTGCACATATTAGAGAAAATAGATTTAAGGAGTCTAAGGATGTCAATAGCGATATTATAGAACGTTTAAATAAACGTATGAGAGAAACGCACGATTCCTGTTTTGATGGCAACAACAATTTGGCAAACAGCTAGTGCAGGATATGGTTGAATAAATTTTCTTGAAAATTGCAGTTTGGACTTCTTTGGAGCGAAAGAAAGTACATCAGGTGCTTCTATTGGCATTAGCATTAATTATTTTTCTCTTTAGTTTTATTTAATTTTTGAGTTCTTATATTACTAATGAATTTATTTATTTTCTTGGGTGCAATTGGTGTTTCTGCTGTTCATTTAAATCTGAAATCTTTAACTACAAAAGAACCGACGCGTCGTATAATTTGAAATCGGTTTTAGAATTTTTTGTGTAGTAAGTTTGACGATTTTTGTACGGTAACATGATATTTTGATAAATATATATCAATACTTTATCAAGGAAAACCAATTGGTTATTTAATTTGAAGGGTCATTCATTACACACTTCATATTTTTAAATTTAAATTTGCCATATTTAAAGGTGTCTTCTTCTGAATCTAACCATTGTTCAAAATTGCGAGGTATGTCCCAAAAACATCCATGTAATTGATTGCCTTGAATCTTGGGTTCACAAATCTTATCATGCCATACCTACAAAGCCTTCGTGTACCTTCTTAACTGTGCGGTAATCTATCATAGCGTGGCGTTTATTATGGACGCACTTATTTCTTATTTTCAGATAAAATCTAATTACTTTTAACACTCAATTGGTTATGCTTTTAATACCTGATCCATCTTATTTTGACATTGTTAAAAGAATTTTGTTTCAATCGGAGTGTAAAAATACTCAAAAAATAATTAATTCCGCAAAATATTCTCAAATATCGAATTAGATAGACTTTGACAGAGAAAAGAAATAAAACAAATATTGAACTTGAAGCCTCACAAGCTTCACATTTCCACTTTGCTTTTTTAAAGTATTTTTGTAAATAATTTAACCTATTACTTTAGGATTCAATAGACGAACGTAAATGTTATTCAAAAACTTCTTAGCTTTCATTTTTAATTAACCATGTTTCCATGAATGCATTTTTAAGTTTCAAGGATTATAGATTTACTAAATCTTATATTAAAAATTAGGTTTCCTTTCACTTTATTACTTTATAGCCAAGTTTTAAAACTCTAAACCAATTATAAATGCAAGGACATTAGATATAAGCATTGTGATATTCGTAACGAATGAAAAAAAAATATATTTGTAGAATTATTAAAATATTTAAAAGAAAGAAATTAATTAGAGATTAAAAAATCGTTTGGTCATAAAAGAAATTAATTAAAAAATATCGTTTGGCTGTAAAAGAAATTAATTAAAAAAATCGTTTGGCATTAATTCTTTTCTAAAAGGTAATAAAAATAGTTTGGCAACGATATATTGCTTTTTGCCAACGTTGCCCAGCAATTGAAAAGAATAATGAGATTGAACTTGGAATTCGATGTAAGAGTGATGTAACGTTTGTGATGTAAGTGTATGTGTTTGCTTTACATGTTTGTTCTGTGGGAGACGTCCAATAAATACTAATACATTATTTTTGATAAAGAAAGCTCTACGATTTTTCATATTATGCTGAAATACATCACAGCACTCAGCAACATATAAGAGGATTATTGATGCATCTACACACCTCATTTTAATCACAATCCCCGGTAACATCTTGCCAGCTTTCGAAACAATATCCATCGTAATCCACCAAAGCTGTTGGGATATTGTGATGGCAAACCGGAGAATGGCTCTTCTCAATGACGAGAAGGTATTCGATTTGCAAAGTCGAATTCTCCAGGCTAGTCGGGTCGTGATAAACGCATAATTAGTGCAAGTCATTAGAATCCCAAAACATTCAATCTGCATTGAACTCTGCTCTTTAGAATAGACAGGGATTGAAGATTTAGCGCATGGATACGCTGTTATTTCCCTAAGCAAGTGAGTGTATCTGTTAGTATTTAAATTATCTTCGGTATCATTTTTAAGAACTCATTGTGTAAGGGTATACAGTAATTTTTCTTATTACATAGATTGTAATGGAATGGAAATATAACACCATACTTTGAGTTAATAGAACATATTTATTTATTTAAATGGAAGCAAAAGTATTGTATTACATTCTTCATGAGTAGGTATTTTCAAAATTCCATTGAAACTCTTCTAATTTAATGAAGCCCATTATAAGACTATTATATCTTCATCTTGTATTTCAGATATCTATGATGACAGGTGCTTCTCTTGAATATTCCATTAATTCACTATTCTTATTGTGTCAAAAATAAACCAAAACAAAAGTTAGTGAAATAAGGTAATCACAGATATTGAATGAAAACTAACAATTGAGTGCTTCAATTTATTCATTTTTACCTTCACGAATATGATTTTAGAATGAGACTATAAAGAGTATGCTTACATTAGATAGATATCAAATACGATTATTCTTCAAGGGCTAAAAAATCAATTTTTCCAGTATTGCCTATGTTGACAAGAACTGTGCAGGAGATTTTCACAATAATTGGGTTTTTCGGCAAAAAGCAACCAAATTATGGTGGTATATCTCATGCTGCAGATCTCGATCTCTGTTTCAAATCACCAGTTTTTTCCGTGACTAGTGTAGTACTATCTATTATTGCTGGTATAATTACCAATCAACAAAAGTAATCTCAATCATGAATCTTATTAGTTTCTACACAGTTATTTGAAGCCCACCATAATAAGCATGCAACAAATCGTCTTAGAGGGTTCATAGACAGTTTGTGAATACATTCATATTTCGGGAAATAACATAAAAAATTGCAAAATTTTGTGAAAATAAATTACAACTCTCTAAGCAAATCATTGATCTTAAATGAATCCGATTTTTAGCATCATCCAGCTGAGGTTTCTCAGCATAAATTCGAAAGTTCTAAGAAAAATTATTATTAAAACCTTCTGTATGTATTCTTAATATAAAATTCATTATTTGAACCTCTTTTTCATCATTGCCAATTAGGCATTCTCTGTAGATTTATTCTAGAAAATGCAAGGTGTTAACCTGTAAAACTAAAAGGAAATTTTCAGAAATAAAATTTTACAATATCCTCCTTGCTGGCAAACGTTGTCCAAGATTATTTCTTATGCAAGGCAATATCAAATACTTCTTCACTTTTCCATATTTTCATTTTTATAACGTGATTTGATTTAGAGCAAGGGTTACAATGCTGCATCCGTAACTTGAAAATACTTTCAGTTGCTTACTGGATTCTATAAATTTTTGTTGTTTGAAAATTTGATTTCAACATGAAGATTCGCCATTTTCTCCCGTACTGCTTGTTCTGCAGGTTCAATGTATTGCATTATTGTTAGATTATTTCTGAGAAGTAATTGATTATTAAATACATTTCAATGAACTTATCAATTCAAAAATATATTTAAATTTTCTTTTCCTTTGCGGTCATAAATTGTCCTATTAAATGGTGTGTATTGATTTTAGGCCACCAAGTAGACTTTAAATTGCTAACAGGAATGCTATCTTTGTGAATTGAGCCTTAGCTCAATATTAAAGTGATTCGAACCCTGGACTACTATTTGTCTGATTTTCAAACATTCAGATGTGATTTATAATGGATTGATAACATCTTTAGATTTTGCAATGCCTAAGCTTAAGACAGTTCTTCCACCCAGTTATATATATCCATCTAAACATAAATAATTGTCAAGAATAGAATTCAAAGAAATCCTTAAATTCACTTTGACGAAAAACTAATCAGAAAATGACAGAATTGAAAAATCAGGAAATAATACTGTAACAGGGGACCAGTAATAAAAGTCCTCCATCAACTATTCTGGATCTTCAATCTTATTTTTTTCTAACTAAAAAAATATATATTTGGCAACAAATTGTAAAATTTATTCCATGAATAGCCGAAATCATATGATGATGAACAAATAGTAATATTAGAAGCTATAAATCTTAAAAATTGATTTTAATTTTTTTTTTACTTTCATTTCTTGAATAAAAGGTGGAAAAAATATTTTAAATAATCCTATTTTGTTTAAAGTATGGTTTATGGCTAAAAGACAGTTTTATGGCTGAAGTTTGTTATCAACTGACAACACTGAGATTTATTTCAGAAAGAAATGCCCTTGATAAAATTCTATAATATTAAACACAGATGACTTTTAATAAATAATAATACGGATAAAGAATTTCCTTCGACATTGTGGAATAAAATACGGTATTTTCAAGCTTACAAACAAAGCTAAAAAGATGCAAACTCAAGTGAAAAACTTCAATTTATTTTTATTTTTTTTATCAGCATTCATGCTGCCATCTCTATGTTGCAAATTGATTATAAAAAAATAATTGTGTATTCTATTAGCAACAACAGGCTTTAGAGTTTGTCTTTATCTCAAGATTTTAGAAGACAAAATTGGGTATGTTGCTTAAAAGCAACACTGGGCATTTAAGGGTTAAGCCATAAAATGACAATCAAAATTCCATAAAATCACACAAATAGAGGCAATTATTATCCTCTCTCATCTCCAGTTAGAGTAAAAGCAGTCATGAATAAATTGAACTGGAACACAATATTTCAATAAAACAACTTTTAATGAACGCATTTAATTTCAATTCGGGGTAGAGCAGCAAATAATGACTTAAAATTAGCCTCTAATAAAAAGTCATAAAATCACACAAATAACGGCAATTATTATCCTCTCTCATCCTTCTGGTCTCCAGTTAGGGTAAAAGCAATCATGAATAAATTGAACTGGAAAACAATATTTCAATAAAACAACTTTTAATGAACTTCATTTAATTTCAATTCCGTGTAGAGCAGCAAATAATGACTTAAAAATAGCCTCTAATGCCGAGCGTCCTTAATTTCTTCAATAAGACAGGTAAGGAATTCTTGAAGACATTAAGCTTATGTGGCAGGTATAATTTTTCAAATCCCCAAAGCTACTTTTTAGAAAAAGTAATATATATGGAAATGTGTACTATCAAGCAGCGAATAATTAAAAATAATTGTTGTGCCTTAGGATTTAATTTGTCACCCGAAGAAATATAAAGAATATTTAAATATAATAAAACTTTTCATAAGAAATAATAGCATACACATAATTTTATATATATTTCCGATTCTTCTTATCATCTAGTATAAGCAAAATGATCATGAGAGTGCAGGATATGATTTGTCTTTATTTGAAAAAATAAAATTATATAACATTCAGAATACTGAGGAATGAAAGCTGTTCAACGTAATGGTTCAAAATAACTATTTTCAATCGCATTTTTACGACAACTGCTTATAATCGTAAAGAAATAAAGATGAAAAAATAACTGAATTAAAAGACAATCAATTACAGAATAGTTTGTATGATGAAAGTAATTAAATCGAGCTTAATTAAGTGCAAGCGAAGGAATTCTTTCGCCACCAAATTAACAGTTTAAGGTATTGGAAATAATTTATCGCATTAAAAGAATGCTAAAGAATACTCTAACAAATCTCCGCATGAATTAAACATTAAAAATTATAATTCTTTAACGTAATAACAGAAATAAGACTCTATGAGACCTGACTAGCAAGTAAATTGAGGAGATGTCAATAAAAAAATTAAGTGTGGTGTATTGGATTTTTAAACAAATTAAATCTTCACAAATCTCAGTTCCATAAATCTCTTGTTTGTAGATTTATTTCATCAATATTGGTAAGATCTTGAACCTAGCGACGAATAATTTCTTTTTAATTTTATTTAAATTCACTTCTTTCATGTTGGCAGAGATGGAATATTTTCATTCACTTTTGGATGTACTAGAGATTTCATGTTTTGAACAATTGTGTATTTTAGTTGAACATGCACTAATTTAATAATTCTACAACTTATTTAATAGTTAATCTATAGTAAAAATACCTAATTAAAATGGTTCGTTATTGTGTCCTCATCATTTTACATCACAACCCAACTTTTAACTGCTTATAAATTCCGCGCAATAGGTATGTACTTTTTCCTAATGAAAATTATTCCTGGTTCTTCTCTTTTTGCTTACTTTACAGCAGTTCTAAATAATCGATTCGCTTTTTAAAAATATTATTTGCTTCTTTTTGTTGCTTAATAGGAATTTTCGATGAATGAAAATAAATAATATTTTCTTTTGGGTTTATTTATAACTAGTCGGGAGCTGAGTTTCTGTCTTGCTTCTTTTCTCTCTTCACATATCAAACTAAAAGGCGGGAAATCTAGTTTTATTATAAATACTTCTCGCATGAGGAGATCTGATCTGATCTGCTCTGAGCAGATCGTTAAGGAGAGGTTTCTGAGTTTTACTCTAGGTAGTAAGCTAAAGATTTATAAATGTCTCTTTCCAGAGCAAATTTGATAGTTTTACGGAATGATTTTAACGCTAATGCAATACCTGGTTTTACTGTTGTCGGATTACGATACATTCGAGAAATTCGAAAAGAAATTCGAGGAGTGCAGTATGTTGGGAACGATGAAGATTAAATGGAAGAGCGATAACGATAGAAAGCATAGAGAAATAGTGGAGGAAATCAGTAAAAAATGAGAGACCAGTGAAAAATGTTTACAAGATGCGTTTTCGAGGTAAAATATCAGACATTACCGACTTGAGTGACCCTACCACGAAGATTATACTTCGCGTCGGCATTCTGATAAGCAATCCTTTACTTACATCTTAAATCCATTAATCAGAGGTTCCTAAAGTGAGGGGGGAGTTTTATTAATGTTGAGGCTATTTCTTAAGTGCATGATTTGCTTTTTTGGCAGAATTAGTGTTATTGCAAATTTTGTTGATTCTTATAAGCTGATTGATAATTGTGTTTCTGTAGATTTTATATGAGATATTAGAGTTCCAAAAAATAAATTTATAGACGTTAAATTTGAATTCATTTCTTTTGTCGTGAATATCAATTTTTAAGTCGTTTTTGTGGTGTAAGCATAAATCAAGAAAGATCGCTGGAGATTGATTGTTGCCGGTTTTAATTAGTTTGTAATTTAATTATTTTATTTTGTATTATGTTTTGTGTCTTATATATATAATGATATTTCATCATGTGCAGAGTAGAGTAGACATCTTAGTAAACAGGCAGTCGTTGAAGTCCAAATCAGTTTATTTAATTTACTTCATAAGTTTCAGCTGGTTTTAAATATTTCTGATTAATATCAAGCTATGATTTAAGATAAAAACGCAAAGCGCGGTCACCGGCAGCAAAAGAAATAAGCCACGCCGAAGCGGGGTGTCTGGTAGGAAGGCTACATGGTTTAAAAAGAGGAAGTTGCACCATCGCAGCGAGATTAAGTAGCATTGTAAAAGAGGGGAATTCCCGAACGTCAGACCGGTTGAAACTGGATTTCAGCCAGTTAAAGTGACAGTTAATTGTGTGTTAACTTAAGTAGAAATAATTTTACGGATTAAATTTTGAGTAGCGGTTTTTAAAATTAGAAATGTGTTAATTTATTGCAATTTTCCCCCCTCCGCAAGGCTCGTACGACAGCAGGGCCCTTGCTATCGCAGATACTGCGATGCTGGAAAAGTTTAGAAAATTTTCTTAAACTTTGAAAGATTTGTTTAATTGCTTATCATGGCTTGATATTTACAGACATTAAATATGCAGCAAGATATAAAAGTAGTTCCAATGAAAACAAGTTACTTCTTGGATACAGTTCTTGAAGGCTCTTGGTACATCTAAAACATTCTGAATGTAAACACTTGAACTGTTATACGTGAATCCAAAATACAAATTGTTTCAAGAATAATATTTTAAGCTAAAGAAATATGTAGCAAATAGGAAAAAAAATATTTACGATATAAATGTTGGATATCGGTGATTAGATTTACTAATTTTAGTATAATTAAATTCTTCATAAACAAGATTATCTTGATAAAATATTTGTTTTTCAGAATTAAAAAAAAATTAAATATTGGCAAGTGTCGGAATAGTAGTATGACAAATTAATTAAATGACTAAAATTTCTTTTGATATAATGAAGAATTTTCTGCTTAGGAAGAAAGATACGATGGAATATTATAGACTTCAGCGATGAGAATTTTCGGTTTTTGATGGTCAAACTCTGCGCTAATCCACATCGCAAAATCTCCCGAGAAAGCTCTTTATGTTTATTATTAACAGAATTCACTATCAAAGTGTTATAGCAGTCTGGAGGACATAACAGATCTCCAGAGGCCTCAGAATGGAGAGAGTTGGTGTTAATATTTTTTTGCATTATTTAATTTCTCCGTATAGAGTTAAATTTGTTTTATTTACTTTCTTTTAAGTCATGTAATATAAATCATTTGCCATACTTCAACAACACATTTAAACCTGATTTTAAACATAATAAATTTATGAAGCAATTAAAATTTATGTGAATTATAAAATTTATAGCATTTTAAACTAAGTTTACTTTATAAACATTTAAGTCCATTTTTTTAAGTAGCATTTCCTATTATAACCATAGTCGAAAAATTTTATTTTCAGATTAGTATGGGATTTAATTTCAAAACATAAGAGATGCACAAAAACAAACTATGTATAAATAAATCAAATCTATGAATAAATAAAATTTGCAACTTAAACTTTGCAAAATAATACTCAAAATTTTTAAGTGATTTTTAAAATAAGTATATCTTAAACTATTTACTTTAATATAGCAATAAATATTTAGAATAATAACGCTAATATTCAGTATAATTTCATGAAAATGCAAATACTAAAATTCAGAAACAATTATGCATAAAGCATAAACATCACCCTCAAAAAACATAATGATACTAAATAAATTCAAATTTATATTTCAATAGAATATATTTCATAATTTACCAAAAATATACTGATCAGTATCACCAAACCAATTTAAATATTTTTCAAAATATGTTGCATAAATGAAAATTTAAATTTAAAATAAAATCAAACATTTTAAAAACATTAAAGATCATGATCATTTGTTATTATTTTCCCCCCTACACAGCAGCTGCATTTTTTGTGCACTTTATTTATTAAAGAAATATGTAACTTCGCTATTTTCGTTGAAGCATTTGTCAAAATTTAAGCCACAGTGATACCGAAACGTTAGCACCACTTGAATTCATTTTTGACGATATGGTGAAGTAGATGAATTAAATACTTGAAGCTGATGGCATTGAAATAATTTGGAAGATGAATGAGTTACACAACACTTGACATCAGCGCCTACATAGCGACGAGTGATGATCCGAGTGTGGTAGAAATTTTGTAGGGAATATAACACGATGTGGGTATTTCTATTATGATCTGATGACATCCGTATAAAACACTCGAAAGCTGCTAAAATTCATCTTCAGCCGGAACAATGTAATTTTGTCGTTGTTGAGCGGGTGTGGCTGATGGCGGCTCCGAATTCCGAAATCCATGTACGGGGTTTCCATGCTCCAATATGGATCCAGTCGACTTTATGAGAAGTTCTTCAAATTTTGGGTGTTTGTAGAGGCATTGCAAGAATTTTTCACAGACGATTAACGGAATCTCTTCTTTATTGAAGTACCACAAAGATGTTTAAATGATTTTATCATGGATCATTTTTACGAGTCCCAGCCATGATCATACTGACGAACAACACCGGCTGTGTGTCACTTGGCAATTCAAGTGGGAGCAAAAAAGGCAGTTAACAATGCGCAGAAAGGTTGCATAGTGGAAGGAGGGGATTTTCCCGAAAGACCCGTGACTCGAAGTGCAGATGTAAGTATGTTTATTACGATGAAAGTGGTATCGTTTAAAATAATGACAGCAAGTTAAGAAATTAAAATATTATATATATATATATATATATCAATATCATGAAAGTCAAAAATGAAGTTTTACATTTCTGCTATGTTTGTTTCGTATTTGTTATATATATATATATATATATATATATATATATATATGCTGCATTGGCGCATTCACCGCATTTGTGAAGTTTCCCCTCATATTTTAATCTTTTTATAGAATCTATTTTTTCCTCATATTTAAATCTTTTTTTAGAATCTGTTTTCATATTTTGTCCATTTCCTAAGTTTACTTTTAAATTAGTACTTCTTCGATTTAAAGTATTTTCTCGATTAAAACTATTTTCTTAACTGGTTATTGCATCTGTTTCTGTTTCTGTATTTGCTTATATATATATATATATATATATATATATATATATATATATATATATATAATATAAAGATGCAAAATAAATGTGTATAATTCAATTACTAATTGTGTGATGAAAGCACAATGTCTTTCATCACAAAAGCAATTCTGCAAAAATAAGTTATTTTTGCTCATATTTCTCAAAATTACAAGCTAATTTTAAGAGAATTTTTCAAAGATATTTGATTTCACTTTTTTGTACTTCGGAGTAACGCTGAAGACTATTATTTTAACGAGATGACGTGATTGACATCGCAAGTAAAATTATTCTTAACTCTCAGTTTCTTAAAAATCATTCAGTGTATAATAAAGTTGTCTTTAAAATTATATACCATACGACGTATTATTTCTGTTATTTTTTTTACATAGAGATGAATCACATAGAAAGGTCATTAATTTTCTTTAAAAATTTTCAGTTAGACACTCCACATTTTTATCATTCGTAGTTTGTGACTCTTTAACGAACGTTTCCATAAAGGAAGTCAGTCAGTAAAAGTTTTTCGTTGCTACAAATGCTCTCTAACATGATATTTGTTCCGTTACGTACGCTGGGACGAAGCGATGTGCTCCCAATGCGGCTCATCCTGTCATTCTCTGTCTAGACTAACCTTTATATTCAAGTAACTTGACCGGTATTTCCATGTCCAGTGAAATTAAGACGGTTTATAGAAGCCTTTCACTTTGTAAAGAAGGCCTGGGTCAAAGTATGAGTGTGACCATAAGGAACTCTTTCGATGGAGGTTGCACATCAGGACCAAACACCGTGATGTCATCGAACAAAGGAGCTAAGACTTTCGAAGAAGATTATAGAGCCTACATAAAAGTTGATAGAATTTGACACATTCGAAAAACTAAAGAAGAAACAATCTGAACATGGATGAATCAAAGAGATGACGGCATAGGAGCTTGGGGGACAATGAAAGTGAAGAGGACTAGAAGAAAACCGCATCATCAGCCCAAAACTCTGCGAGACCTTACGCGACTAAAGATCAGTGCAACCTGCAGTTGATCTTTGCTACCTTTGTATGGAGCATTATTCATACTAAACAGTTTCTTTTCAACAAATGCTTGATAACTCAAAAAAACAGGTTAGTCTCGATAACTTCTTTATAAGAAAGCAAAAAATTAAATATGTTTTTTTTCTAATTATAACATTATATTATGATATTCCTACTTCGATGTATAATTATTCTACTTTAAGTTATAACGAATGAATATATATCAACTAATATTAAGTGTCGTCTGTTTATTCTTCTATCCTTGTATACATATAGATTTGTAGTTATTTTTTTAAGTCATTTCGGATATACTGTCATTTTCGGATATAGTGATCCTTTGGCTTGCCCAAAGTAGTCACTATACAGCTCCGCTGTAGAAAGAAAAACATTCCTACGATTTTTTTGTAAATGAATCCATATAATTACATTTGAAATATCACTTAATTAACTCTTGATTTCTCTAGTACTAAATGAACCTCATATACAAAATTTAGGAAAGTTCTAATTTCTTTACTTTTTGTTTAAACAACTTCTGGATTGCTCCAAATGGCAGCCAACAACATTTAAGGCGTTTCAAAGTTGTGGCAACGTTGGAATCCTTTAATGCTAAGCCTTTTAAGGTTTCACAGAAGAGGCAAACTCCGCGGCAAACAGGTAAAGCACATTGTTCTCCTGGAATTTATGTCGAGAAAGTTTGTCCTGTCTAGGAGCTACCTCTAAGACCATAAATTAATTTAACACATCAGCGTCTAAACATGACAGTAATAAACTAACTGTGGCTTATTCAAACAGTTTGAAACAGCTTAGCGCTGACTCCTTTCTATAGAGGAGCAGCATTTCCATAAAGGGAACTCCCTCTCTCAAATTTTAGTTATTTAATTATTCATTTTCTCCCAAATTAAGAAAAGAACATACAAAAATTTGGGAAAATTTCGATTAGGTAGTTTGCCATGAATTTCTAAACTCATGTATGTGCAATTACCACATCTCTTAATTGATAATGGCAATTTAGAGCTCAATATTGAATTTATTTTCTTGAGCTTCAAACACTTTTAGTTACAAATATTAATGCTTTTATAATGATAGTTTTCTTAGCTATCTAATAGTGTTTTTGATTAACTAGCATTGTACTGTATAAACAATGAAATTTGATGGAAATAAGCACTACTATTTGCCCCATGTGAAAAAAACAGTCTGAAAAGAAACGTTCAGTCCAATATATTCTATGTTCAATGACGTTCAAGAACGTACTTAATTTGCAATATGAGAACAATGAATTTTGTTTTGTATATTTTGGTTCTTTTTGAAATAGATTAATAAAGAATTCCTTGGTTTCGGAAATCAGATTTCTAATTTCGGAACAGAAAAAAATAGCAAATCGGAGATTAAAGTTCAAAAGAGCGAGTATAACTTAATGCGTAAGAAAATGCTACTGACAAAATTTCTTTGCAAAATTGCAATGATCTTATTGATTGAAAATATTCACAAGTATTTCCTGTTCCAAATCAGAAATATAATGTGTATTTTAAAGTCTTGTACTTCTCGTTATTATATTTTATATCTGTTAACTGTGTTATTTTATTGTGAATATATCAAGAATATTCTTAAGGATGATAGTATTAAATTAGATTGTTATGACTATTTCTTGAAGAAAAAGAAGAAAATCTATTTGAAATATTTATTTTTTGAGCTATCAAATTTGAAGTAACTCATGGGTTTGTTACAAAGTGTTTTATATAATCTCATGCATTTCTCTCACTTTAATGCATAAAATGTATTATATTTATAATGAAAGCATATGTGGGTAAACTTTAGATTCATATTTTATTTATAAAATTAAAGCTTTATTTATTGCTTGGAAAATTTTCTTAATTATTGTCCTGCGTTATATTCCTTACTCATTTGTTATTCATTTCTTCAGATAAATATTATTTCCTTTCCGGCATTATATTACGATTGCTTTAAAAAGGAAATAATCCGTCTTAATTCCTTTATGTAATGCATCATTCTTAATTAAATGCGTCTTACACGTGGTTGATTTTTTCCAAAACATTTCTGAAAAAACTATATTACAGGCTCTTTTTCAATTCCTACTATTAGTTCACACCCTCCCTATATATATTTATTTATATATCTTGTTCAAATTTTCAATCGTTAATAAAATACTTTTTTTCATCCACTCAAGTTCAAATTCATTTTTTAAACTTGTAGTGGATGACACTTGATGTTAATACAGTTTTTTCAAATATTAATTCATTAATTAAATTGCTAGACTATTAATTAAGATGCTAGACTTGACGACAAACTTGGCGACTTGGCGACAAATTTGGCGACTTGGCGGCAAAGTTTGCGACTTTGGCGACAAAGGGAATTTTCAAGATTCAATCGTTAATAAAATACTTTTTATTCATCCACTCAAGTTCAAATACATTTTTTTAAACTTGTAGTGGATGACACTTGGTGTCAATAGAGTTTTTTCAAATATCAATTAATTAATTAAATTTAATTAGTTAATTTTAGTTTTATATGGGAGAAAGAAATTTCTAAAATAAAATTTTTCTTTGTTGACATAAGTAGGAATTGACTTAAAAATTTTTTTTATATTACTTGTTGATTTCTAAACTTATAAATAAAATGTTTTCGTAAGTTGCAGATAGTAAGAAGCTAAACTGCGATTACTCTAAATTTTCACTCGTTTATTTAAATTCAGAAATTATCAGGTCTTGCATCTAAATGCAATAAACTTATTTTGTTTACTGTGAAAAAAATGAATAATTTTTTAAATCAAAAGATATATCGATTATTTTAAAAAATTGATTTGCAAAAGTCGATGTTTTTTTTAAATATTTATTTATTTTCGATAAATTGAAAATTGGCGCAATCCAAGTCGCTGGAACTATTCCATCTCAGATGCCAAACTGCGCCTCCTACATGCCATCTTCAACATTCAAGAGGGAAAATCCGGAAATTAAAAGAAATGAAATTGGAACAACAAAGAGTAGAAAAAAGCTCTCCAGGAAAGCGCGATAGAAAAAGAAATGTATGATGATTGTAGAGAATTTTAAAATCTGGACGAACTCAATTAGTGCATTTCATTACTAAACGTGACAAATTTCTGGAATATTATCATTTATAAAGAAAACGAAATTTTGTTTGTGAACTTAGAATTGAATTCTGCTCCTGAAATAGCATTATAAGTTGTAGTAAACGACGAATTAGAGGTGTCTGTTTTTGTTGGAAAGAAAAAGAATCCTGTCGAATATTCCAAATATTACTTCATTGCCAACAAAAGTTAATAATACTAATATTTTAAATGAAATATTAGAACAATTTCCAGAAATGAAGAAAAATAATATGATGTTGAATTCCGATGTTATTTCCCAAGTACATAGTTTTATGGATAATTTAATTATGACCGAGGAAAATTTAAACACTGTGATTGCATTTATTAAAGAGCAATCTGCATTGTTATTTCAAAATAAGTACAGTAAAAGATACGCCACTGAAATTATGATATACTGCCCATTATTTTATGTAATGGCGCCGCATGTATATAAATTAGAAAGTCTGGCCTTATATTTTGTTACCGCTTCCTTCGATTTTGAGGAATATATATGTATGCCAATCAACACGTGCCCTAAGTCAGAACAGAATGAATTGCATTTCTTGAGGTATATTAACCCGTTATCGCCAAGTGTCTTATTTACTGGACATTTACATTTCACCTCCGCAGCTAAGCCAAATGCATCCTATTGTTTCATTTTTGCGTTGTTTATGAGGTCGATAGGTGTTCCCTAATTCCCAAACATTTGTCAGCAGGCATATACCAACAGTTACCCAGATTGTGAAGCCAAGATGTAACCTTTTTGAAATATTTTGATTTTTCCTTTGATTTAATTGTGAACTAATGCAATGATTTATATATTTCTATATTTAACTATATTTAAAAATTTCAATATTTACTATAAAAAATTTTTAAATAATTTTTAAAAATTTTTTAAAAACATTTTCTAAATAAATAAATAAAAAAGAAAACCGAAGGAAATTTTTCTCCGAATTTAATTTTGCGTCACAGTTAACTCAATTATTGTGTTTTAAACATAATTCAGTAGAAATTGAAACTAATTTGGTCGTTAATGCGTTAAGCAAAAGTTACAGTTCATTGGTTCTGCAGATAAAACTGTGATTCTTCCAGTAGTAGACCTTAGTGAAGATTTCGTCACAATTAATTAAATATTTAATGTAATAATCAATTTGATAATTAGTTAATTTGACAAATTACTTTAATTTTATATTTAATTGAACATGGCTGCATCCAGATTTGTTTAATAAATTTAATACGAAATAACCAAAAAAGATATATAAATGAGTCCTCTTTTTCCTTATTCATATTGAAAAATAGCTCATTAACTTTAAAATTGTTTTGGGGTTTCCTGCCTGTCTATTTGCTTTTAACCGTTGATGGAGATTTAAATTTACTGTTCAAAATGGCTGCATTCATAAAACATTGCTTAAACACGCATATTAAATTTGCCACTCACAATGATTAATAAATTTTTATTCTCTTATGTGTTAAGAAATTAGTGACTATTATCTCTGTAACCAGGGAGTTCTCTAAATGACCCCATTCTAGTAGTGTTAAAATGTTCCGTGTCATGTGATTTTAGCATATGACAAAGTAAGGTTTGCACAATTATAAGGTAACTTAGATTAAATAAGTTAATTTTTAAATCTAGAGTCTTTCTTCATTCGTGTCAAGTGTTAATTTCTTGATAATGTTTCAGATAGGCCGGCTTAATGTTATCTAGGGGATATGTGCACTGCTGGAATGTTTATTCCTTTATGACTCTTACCTGTTGAATGATTATGAGTTGGAATATAAAAAAATTGAGCAATGTACTGACCAATAATTCTAGCATAACATTTTGAGTAGAATGTTAAAACTTCGATATAAAAAAATTACATGTCATGGAAACAGAATCACGACGTAAATATTGCAATGTGTGGAAACAATAACGTCATTGGCTATGTTTGTATTGATCAATATGTAATATTTCATTACTTTTATAACATTAACGTAAAGGAATCTACCTTTGCCTTCCAGCTTGTTTTTAATTTGTTTGATACTGTTGCGTGTAGTGGGTTAATATTTTATGTTGAGAACTTCGGCTGTATATAGGTTAAAATGTATTAGATTCTAATAGAAATTCTGTCAAGTTATCTGTTTTTGGTTTATTACAAGAGGGTGCTTTTTTCATTTCTTCGATATTTATGCACTCATGTGAATGCCTGTTATGAAGAATTTTAACCGTTAACCAAACAAATGCAGTCAAGATGGTGGTAGGAGGAGAAATTGCAATCTTAGATTTACGAGTTTCGCAGGCAGGCGCGCGTGTGTTAGCGGGATGCTTTTTCTTTTTAATTTTTATTCTCTAGAATTAATTTATAATTTTTATTTCTTCAATTTCTATCAAAGACTTGAATTCTTTTCCACAGAGAAATGTGTGATATTCTTTAATGAATGTACGAGTTAATGTCTTAATGAATGATAGTTTTTTAGTAACGCAGTGGGGATGATGTGTATGTTTCATTCACATGGCAAGTCGGACATAATTCTACTGTATCGTATCTTTTCCAAACTACGTGACACAGTAAAAAGTGATAGATCGAATGTTGCTGCCTCAGTTGTTTATTAAGGGCTCAGTATCTGAACATACCTAAAATTTTCAATGGACAAAATAGAAGTAAAATAATAAATAAAATTATAGTGAATTCAATGAAAATTGAGAACTATGTACAAAACAATAACTCATTGGAAATCAAATATTTGTTTATTAATCATTATGCAAAAAAATATTGAGCGCAATGTAATAAATAATAGGAATAAAGAGAACATGAAATAATAATTAAAAAAATTAAGAATTACATATGGGGAATTATTTTTTTCTTATTTAGTCCATATGAATATAGATCGAAATATATTCGAAAACAAAAAATTTCAGTTCTTGGTGGTCATCTTAAAGTCATTATTAATCCAAAGAAACTAATTGTGAGAACTGAAGTAACTGTGAGAGCCAGGTTAAGGGAAATTTATTAGTCAGGATTTCTTCCATCAAAACACGTCTTTCAATCCATAGAAATAAGTACGTCGAGAGAAGAAATTCCTTACAGGAATTCAGTACGATACGATTGAACTTTATATTTTTTGCAGATATTGACTCTACCTCTGAGACAGTTTCAATCCGTAGAAACTGACGGGAAAAATCGAAGTAACTATTTTGAGCGGGTATTTTCTGGTCAGACTTTCTTCAATCAAAAACGTCTTTCAATCTATAGAAATCAGCACGTCTAGGAGTACGATATGGTTGACCTGTATATAGTTTGCAAATATTAATTCCACCTCTGTGACACTTTCAGTCCCTAGAAACTGACAAGAAATGTCGAAGTAACTATTTTGAGCGGGTATTTTCTGGTCAGACTTTCTTCAATCAAAAACGTCTTTCAATATATAGAAATCAGCACGTCGAGGAGTACGATATGGTTGACCTGTATATTCTTTGGAGATATTAATTCCACCTCTGTGACAGTTTCAGTCCCTAGAAACTGACAAGAAATGTCGAAGTAACTATTTTGAGCGGGTATTTTCTGGTCAGACTTTCTTCAATCAAAAACGTCTTTCAATCTATAGAAATCAGCACGTCGAGGAGTACGATATGGTTGACCTGTATATTCTTTGCAGATATTAATTCCACCTCTGTGACAGTTTCAGTCCCTAGAAACTGACAAGAAATGTCGAAGTAACTATTTTGAGCGGGTATTTTCTGGTCAGAATTTCTTGAATCAAAACACGTCTTTCAATCTATAGAAATCAGCACGTCGAGGAGAACGATATGGTTGACCTGTATATTCTTTGCAGATATTAACTCCACCTCTGTGATAGTTTCAGTCCCTAGAAACTGATAAGAAATGGAGAAGCATATTTCGGAAAAAGGTATTACTTCTATTACCTATGTGTGACTTTCTGAGAAGATTGTAAGGTGATGAAAATTTGATTGAAATGTTGAATTGAACATGTTCTTATCAATAAAACTGAAAAACAGAAAAATAAATTTAATTAACACTTTTAGCAAAAGATAATGGTACTTAATATTGTATTTATTTTTATAGAGTTTGCATAATGGTATTTATTATTCAATAACAATTAAAAATTTTCAGTCCAACTCTATTATGCTTTGAACTATTAAACACGAAGAAATGAAGACACAAGTATTTACATAGTATGTTACGAGGATTAAATGAACTTTTTCAAGCAGAATTGATATCTCTTTTGATTTATTTTAGTCGGATGTTTATTGTATTAACCACTTAAAGGCCGAGATATTTTGTAACCTGCGATATTTAGGACGAGTTAATTCGGGATAAATTCTGAAGCGATTAAAATAAATATTTATAAAAAAAATAAAATTTAAGTTTACTTTTGTGGTCCTGAGATAACTTTTCAACCTTCAGAATTAATCCATCTAGGCTGAAGACAATATTTCTTCTGAAAACTTTGATTTTACATTAAGTACATCGTGCATTTGAAAATTATTACATCAAGTGTCCTTCAACTAAATATACTTAAAAAGAACTACAGAGATTCAAATAAGCATAAAAATTCCTTTGATTGGTTTCAATCTCATTTTGAATCGTATTTCGGATTCGAGGATTCAGTTTTTCCCATAAGCAAACTCGAGGCATTTATCAACAATTTGTTTATTATTTAGGTTCATTTATCTTTTAATATTAGCATTTTACATCTTTAAATATTTAAACCATAAACCTTCATACTTTTCTGAAATAATTTTTATTGTTAAACTTTACTATGAAATGGTAAAATGTTTTAAACTAATTCCTAGGAACAAAGCAGAATTTCGAAAACCAAAATCAATAATCTTTTAATTTTAATTTTTAATTAACTTATAGCATTTAGTGGCATTTACATTTCATGATCTTAATCTTTTAAATAGTGTCTGGTTCTAGAAAGGAGCAATACAACATACAGAAAAACAATCATTTTCTCAAAATGGAGGGTCAGAAACAGTATAAACATATTTATAGTATGAGGTTAGAATTAAGATCAAGGTATGGTCGTATAGGAATAAATGCAGATTTTCCGCCAACTACGTTAATTCTGATACCAGAATTTTTTCTATTTTAATTAATTTTGAATGAATTAGAGTCTAAGCGAAAATCTGTATTTTTCGATGATTGCTTCTGGAAACTTCTTTGTAAGAAAATTATTTTAACGCAAACGTAAAGCTCAAGAAAATTATCATATTAATGATTCCAACATAGTTATTGGGTATTTTATGTCTTAATTTTAATCATTTTTTAAAAAATAGTTTTAGCAATAACTTGCTGCAATGCTTTTCGTTGTTTCGAACAGACGCTTCTTATATTTATTTTTCCATTTTTAAGTACGATCTCATAAAGATGCTTTTTTTCTGGATATGCGTTGTTAGTATCATGGTAAAATGAAGTAGCACCATTGTAAAAATTTCGAATATTCTTTGGAAATGTTATTTTAAATAAGGGAAGTTCAGTTAAATTTTTTAGTCTTTCCTCCAAAAGAATTTCTCAGCTCTTTTAGCTTGAAAATTCTGCTTTTTTTTATTTTCTTTCATTAATGTTTTGTTGAATCTTAAAAGCAAAAGCTCAGTGAGATACTGAGTAAATGAAAAATCATAACATCACTCAATGTGTAAATTATAAAGAGGATTTCAAACATATGGAAAAGCTTTAGAAATCAATGACTGAAAAAAAGGAAATGAAGATAGGAAGATACGATTGCTCAGAA
>BGPR01011406.1:21162-34654 GCA_013235015.1 Araneus ventricosus
TGAGTAAATGAAAAATCATAACATCACTCAATGTGTAAATTATAAAGAGGATTTCAAACATATGGAAAAGCTTTAGAAATCAATGACTGAAAAAAAGGAAATGAAGATAGGAAGATACGATTGCTCAGAACGAATGAAATTCAAATCATTTTTTTTTCTCTCCAAACCAGAATTTACTGATCGCATGATGTCGAATTTATTCCACCAGCTGTTTCTGAAGTTAATGGAGCGATGTGTTACACATGATAAGAAAATTATGTATGTAACGGCTTTCAAATAAATGTTCAACGTATCGTCTTCCATTCGAGAATTTTAGCTGTCAGACGAGGAGCGACAGTTTTTGCAGCATTAAGTAAAATTTCTGTCGTCTTGACTGAACGTGATCAACAGAAATACTACTTAATAATGCAAAGAATGTCGTTAATCATCTGACAGCTAAGCTTTTGAATGGAGGACAATACATTAAGCATTTATTTCAAAGCCGTAACTTATCCTATACTACTTAATAATGAAAATATTACTTAATAATGCAAAGAATGTCGTTAATCATCTGACAGCTAAGCTTTTGAATGGAGGACAATACATTGAGCATTTATTTGTAAGCCGTTACTTATCCTATGCTACTTAATAATGAAAATACTACTTAATAATGCAAAGAATGTCGTTAATCATTTGACAGCTAAGCTCTTGAATGGAGAACAATACATTGAGCATTTATTTGAAAGCTGTTACTTATCCTATACTACTTAATAAAGAAAATATTACTTAATAATGCAAAGAATGTCGTTAAGCATCTGACAGCTAAGCTCTTGAATGGAGAACAATGCATTGAACATTTATTTGAAAGCTGTTACTTATTCTATATAGCGCATCTCTCCATTAATTATATGTTGGTTATTACATTTTGTTCTTTTTTTATTTTTAATTTTTGCTTGCTATTTCATAGTATTACCATAGCACTTTATGGTGTGTGATGGGTAATGTTAATTAATTAATATATATTAATTAATAATGAATTAATATAATTTAGTTAATAAATTAATGTATAAATTTATTTATAAAATTGTAGTTTCCTTTCTTTTCGCGTAGTGAACCGAATCGAATTTCGAAAAAAATTGGTTTTTTAGGTTGACCACTCTTTTTTGCAACTGTCCCAGAAAGATGGAAAATGTTGTACACTGGAATAAAATATTTATGGCCCTGTCCAAATCAATAAAACTTAAAAATAGAAAAACAAAATTTAATTGACATTGCGTGCAAAACAAAAAAAAAAATTTACTATTGTATTTATTATTTTAGTGTTTGCTTAATGTTATTTTTTTCAGTAAGAAAAAAATTCTTTCTTTGTCTATTATGAATTTAATTACAAAAAATAAAAAATGAGGATACAAATTTTCATACTTATAACTTAAAAAACAGAATCTACCATTTTCAACTTCAATCGATACATCTTTTGAATACTGTTAGTCGTGATATTTAACTTATTAGAATAGAAAGTTTGACATTGGATTTATAATATTAAAACTACATATTAAAGTTTTAAAACTAGAGATGGCTGTAATCCTTTCAAATTACATCTTATCGGCACTGCAAAGGAGGTTTTTTCCTAAAAATTTTAATTTTTGCAGAGCATGGTCAAATATCATCATGGTCAAAGCATCTGACAAATATTATGCCATTTGTGAATATCGCTTCTTCCGCGGTGGCCTAGTGGTAAGGTCTCAAGCTCGGGACCGGAGGGTCGCGGGTTCGAAACCCGTTTCCACTGAAGATCCGCCTTGTATGGGGCCTGTTGCACCCTAAATCATACGTAGTGGCCAAACGTCCTCCCATTGGTGTGGCGCGGAAGTTTGGAGAGGGGGTTCCAGCTCAGATGTCGTCCTTGTCATCTGACTATTGTTCAAAATTACGAGATCATCCCTAAATAGCTCTCGTGTTGCTTCAAAACGGGACGTTAATCTAACTAACGTAACCTTGTGAATATCGCTTGTTAAAAAACTGCGGAGTTGCAAGGCAGCATAAATATTACCTAACCTTGTGAATATCGCTTGTGAATAACTGCGGAGTTGCAAGGCAGCATAAATATAACTTAACCTTGTGAATATCGCTTGTAAATAACTTTGGAGTTGCAAGGCAGCATAAATATTACCTAACCTAGCGAATATCGCTTCTAAATAACTGCGGAGTTGCAAGGCAGCATAAATATTCATTGCCTTAGCTTCAATCTCATACTGAATCTCATTTTAAAACGCAGAACTTTTGTCAAAAGTTTGGTAGACAAAATTTATTTATTTAGTTTCATTCATATTACATATTTTTGAATTTTTCATTTTTAAATCATAAAACCGTAATCACTCATATTTTGTTACATTAATTTCTTTTCCCTTGCACCTTCTCGACGTCGTGGCCAAAAGATTTAAATTTATTGCAAACAACGAAGCAGAATTTTGAAAACTAAAATCACTCCTGACAAAAATGACAGTTAGTAGCATTTACGCGAAGTGTTCTTAAAGCGTTTAAATCGCGACTGATTATTGAAAGGAACACTCCAATATGGAAACAAATATTTTCTCGTACCGTAGTTCATCCAGTACCATATTTATATAAGAACTGGTTAGAATTAACCCTACGACTGCGTATTCCGCTTTTTCCCGGGTTGGAGGCAAATCTATTTTCTGATTCGATTTTCACAGGTTGATGTCTTTATAGCGTTGGATCATATTATACTAATACAACTTTGCATATAACTAACATCTCGCTTAGCTTAACAGTATTTGAACACGTTTGCAAACATGTCATAAATAACACGTTCTGGGCCAAGCCGTTTTTGATCGACTTTTCATTTAAGCTATTTGATGTTTTGACTAATTAGATGATTGATTTTTGAAGGTTAAGATATTATTACACAATAATTGCAATTGTCTTGTTTAGCGTAGTTAACACATTCATGGCACACGTGGCGCTGCGATCAGTTTTAACCTTTTGATTCGTATGTACTATTACTATGTACCACATGAACCAACGATGGTACAGATAGCCTGAATGGAAAGTTTAGTATATGCCACTCATGGCACACGTGGTGCTGCGATCAGTTTTAACCATTCGATTAGTATGTACTATTAGTGTGTTGTATCACATGAACCATCGATGGTACAGGTAGCCTGAATGGAGAGTTTAGCATCTACCATTCATGGCACACGTGGCGCTGCGATCTGTTGTAACCTTTCGATTATTATGTACTATTAGTTTGTACCACATGAACCATCGATGGTACACGAGGCCTGAATGGAAAGTTTAGCATATACCATCCATGGCACACGTGGAGCTGCGATCAGTTTTAACCTTTTGATTCGTATGTACTATTAGTGTGTACCACATGAATCATCGATAGTACACGAGGCTTGAATGGAAAGTTTAGCATTAATCCATGGTACACGTGGCACGGAACGTGCAAAAAATCACATAGTCAGAGGGTTAAAATCGTGGCAACGTACCATCGCCAAGCTTTCAAATACTTCACCACCTGTCTAATACTAAATATCTAATCATCTAATAATAAATTTTCAGTGTTACTGCTTGAAAAAATCAAATTTGGCGGCCGTAGCATTTTTTTAAGCTAAAAAACTAAGGGAGTGGAAGTAAAAGAACAGGAACGTATGGATATTCCACCACATACCATCTTTTTAATTTTGGAATCCGTATGCATGAACTTTCTTCGAAAGCGACCCACATCGGACTTCATGGTTCGATTCTGGTCCCTGGGGATCTGTCGCAGGCGTCTCGAAAGCAGCTGCATGTCCATGAAGATTCGGTTCATTTCCGACTCGAGGGCGTCCACCTCAGAGTCGGACATCTGGAAAAGACAGAAAATGGCGTAGAAAGAATTGTCCTCAATGAAAACACAGTTCTCATTCGTTTGCATGTGAAACAATTGAATTGCATTTTTGTATTTATTGAATTGAATTTTATCTTATTTCTTATCGTTCATTTTGCTTTTCAGTAGAGATCTCATTTTATCGTTCTCCCTGTGTAAAAAATTGACAGAATGTTAATATGTTAAATTAATTGGCCATATGGTAAAATCTCCTTTTGTTATATTAGTCTTAAATGACTACAGCTGTTTATGATACATATACAGATTGTATATACTCGTCCCTGTATAGCAGACTCGGCTTTGTTGTTTATTTATTTTTGATTTGTTTCATTGTACCGTGTTAATTTCTGGCCTCCTGTATTCTTTTTCCCGCTTACTTTTTTATTTCATTTATTATTATTATTTTAATGTTATTTAGTTAATAATCCAGAAATTGTACATAAGAGAATTTCTAGTTGTGACAGGAATTTGTGCGTAGGAAAGTTTGATATGATATTGTGTATAGGATGTTTTAGCCTTTATTTTATGAGGCAGAGTACCTGGTATCGAATTTCTGTACTCGAATATCGACTTTTCTGGCATTCTTCGGAACTGCCAGTGGCTCGGAATTTGTATGTCCGTATGGACAAGTGAATTAATAATCATTATAATTCATTTTATTCTTTGTAGCATACTAAAGAAATGATAATCTTTGTCCTTTCTTGAGAAATTTCGGGCTAAGAAAAGCTATATTTGGCGTAATACAAGATTCTTACAGAAAAAATTCCCAATTATTATTTTGAATCCATTTCGAATAAAGTTCTTAGCTCTTGAAAAAATGGACTTTGAGTTTATCTTTGTTTTTTGGTTTTCTTTGAATGATATTGATTTCCATTGTTGTTTGTTTTTTGTTTGCAGCTGCAATTATGCGCGACTTAAACATTATTTAAATTTTATGGTATAAAAATATTGTTTAAAAAATTTGTTGTTTTTGTTTAAATTTTAAGTTAAATTTTTAAAAATTTGTTCTAATTTTTCTAGCTGATTGTTTTTAAGAACATTATATTTAATAATAATATAGTCCACACAAGCTAAATTATTATATTATGAAATTAATTTTCTTTCATATATTTACTGGTCGCCTTTTCTTGTATGTGCTGTAAGTCCACTGATCACATTACATCTTTGAATCTCATCGGTGAGTAACGATCATTTTGCATTTCCAAAACAGATTAATGCTATTAGATAATTCTGGGCAAATTTATTTAATCTCTATCTGGAACTGCGAGATTCGGGAAACATTTTGCTTTTCCAAAACAGATGAATGCTATTAGATAATTCAGGGTAAATTTATTTAATCTCTACTGAAAATAAAGGAGAATGTGGATGCATGTCGCTTTCCAGAACAACAGCTGGATCTGGAACTACGAGTTTCGGGAAACATTTTGCATTTCGAAAACAGATTAATGCTATTAGATAATTCAGGGTAAATTTATTTAATCTTTATCTGGAACTGCGAGATTCGGGAAACATTTTGCTTTTCCAAAACAGATTAATGCTATTTGATAATTCAGGGGAAATTTATTTAATCTCTATCTGGAACTGCGAGATTCGGGAAACATTTTGCTTTTCCAAAACAGATGAATGCTATTAGATAATTCAGGACAAATTTATTTAATCTCTACCAAACATAAAGGAGAATGTGGGTGCATGTCACTTTCCAGAACAACAGCTGGATCTGGAACTACGAGATTCGGCAAGAAACATACTTTGGATCACGGAAGTGTGTAATCTGGAACGATATTTCTTAAAATTTTGTTCAATTTTTTCAATGAGTTAGAAATTTTAAGAAAATCTGTCATTTTCGGTGACAACGTCAGAAAATTATTTGAGAACTATTTTAACGCCAACTTAAAATCCAGAAACATGACATTTCAATTATACCATTATAATATTATTACCAGACGATTCTTTCCCTTAATTTTAACAGATTTTTTTTATAAAATGCTTTATATGGGGAAAGTGTGCTAAAACCTCAGACTGGAAGGCCTGTTGGAGATAAACTATTCGACATAGAGAGTGTCAAATTTTACTAAAATAATCATTATTTTTCAGAGCACAATATATCTTTCAGGAAAAGTCATAGTTTTACTACTTTTTTAGTAAGAATTTTTTTCTGGAAAAATCAAACTACCCGTTTTTACCCCACTCTCCCCATAAAATTGCCAAAGGTATTTCTCATTGTTTCCATAGATGTTTAATTCCGTATTTTGTAACACGCTAATGCACGAAGATGCTATTTATTTTTGCATATTCTTTGGCAAAGCCGTAATAATAGTCTTCCCACTGCTATTAATAATTTAGTATAAACTTTATCAATCTTCTTTATGAATAATGAAAGTCGAAATAAATGTTGTAGCCTTTCCATTGATATTCACCGCTGTTCTTCCTTCAGGTGTGCAAAAATATTTCAGTGTTCTTTTGGTTTGAAAGTGACACTTTCTTATTTAATTTCAAGAAATATTTTGTGTAATCTATAAACAAAAGCCTCTAAGATATTATGTATGTTATGAAACATATCTGACACTTCCCTATAAATAACTTTAAAAGAGTGAAAGTAGATAAATCGTTTGGTCTGCAGCGTGTCGAGTGGTGTTCTGTTTCAGATCTTTGGATTCTTACTCCCTAAAATGCAAGTCACAAATTTCATTTATTTTTAAAAATATAGAATATCTTACGAGACTGCCAGAAGATGTGTTGTCCTCCTCCGCTGTGAAGTACTCTGATGAGGAAGAACTCATGGCATCATCTTCATCCTCGCTGATATCTGCATCGTAACCACTGTATCTGCAATAATAAATTAAAAATAACACTTATATTAGTGTGTTAGGAAGGATAAATTGTTTTAATTTTAATTATTCTACTAGCTGCATGGCCCGGCGTTGCACGGGCAATCCAATAACGCGTCATTCCCTGGCGGAGAGAAGAAGTGAGGTCACGTGACCAGCGTTGCTGGGGATCCATATTTTTTCATTTGCCCGTGTCCAGTTTATAAACGCATGAAGCAAGATGCACTACATACATGAAATCTCAAAGTTAAATCTCACGGAAAAAACATTTTTAGTAAAAACCCTATTTGAGCGATTTAATTTACCTTGTTTCTTTATATCAATTACCAAAACCCGTACAAAATGCCATCCACATTGCGTAGTTGAGGGTTTCATATTGCATTGTTGGAGTTTTCAACAATGAAAGAGAAACATGCAATTAAATAATTGTTTAAACAATGAAAACGGTTCGAATTGCGCTGCAACAATGAAAAGTATTGTTGTAAATTAGTTTTCAATTAATATGTTTTTTACTAATTAAAATTTCGGAACTTAATTGGTCAAAATGGATTCATCGAATTATTCCCCATCTTGTAGTTTCCGCGCGTTTCTCTGTTCAGCGGTTCGTGAGAAGATAGCTGGACATAGATACATACGTATGTTTACCTTCGGATTTTAATATATAAGATGCCTCGCTGTTTTACGATTTTGTTCTGGCGGCCGTATTTTTAATAGAAAAATGATTTCCTACTTTTTAGTACAGTAATGAAAAAAGTTATAAAATCTTAATCTTAATTTTTTATTACTTTTTCCTTCTTAGTCTTTAATCTGTAATTCATTGATATGAATATACAAAGAATTACGGAATTCTTGAAAAAAAAATTTCTCAAATTCAATACCAGGTCGCGCCACTGGCATGGAGCGTAAATTCTACCAAACCAATTGATTGACTGATAATTCAGTTCTAAAATATTGAAATAATGTGTTGCTATGACGAATATGCAAGTTTTCAAATTTTCATAACTATTGACACTTTCAGGAAGGAAACGAAAAATCTATTCCAAAATTGCATCTTGACAGATATGAAACAAGTGAACCCTCCGACGGGCGCAATATTCCCACTGCCGAGTGCGAGTGCACTGTGCCTGAAGGACACAGGTAAACAATGTGCCTGAAGGACACAGGTAAACATTATCGTAATTTTAATATTGTAAATATCTACTACACTAAGCTTAATTTTATCTTTCTTAAATTAATCACTGATCTTCGTGGGGAGGCTTAAAAGAAAAAGAAGTGGAGATATGGTTTTGAAAAAGCCATCATGAAGGGAAGACACGGGAACAGAACAGAACATCAAACACAGAAATATAACAGAACAGAAACACCTGTAGACAGATTTTATCCAAAATTTGACACAGATCTGCAATTTTGTTGTAGGACACCATACTAAATTTCATCCGCCTAGTTTGTTGCATTTTCTTTTAGTTATCGTGTTCACAGATAGCACAGAACAGAACACCATTTCATGCCCCTGCCACTATAACCTTTTGGCTATTTAAGCAGTGTGGCGGGCATGAAGTGGAAGAGACATCGGAAGACGCTCCTCAACTGTCCGGCCAATATTGGCGAAGGCAGAGAGATGGGGAAGGTTACAAAAATACAGATCTAAAAAATCTGGGAAAATATACAAGAAACAAAGGGGAGTATCATATAAAACCATATACAAACAAAAACTGTGAAAAGGAAAGAAATATTAGTATGAAGTGGACAGTATCAACAAACAAGAGAGAGAAAAAAACTAACCAAATAAAGAAGTCCATAAAAACAAACTAAAATGCGAGTGTTAAAGCACTTGTGTGTCTGTTCTGTTGGTTGTTCTTTTCTCCATAAATTGGAAGTTATTCTGTGTAAAAGCGGGGAATAGTTCAGGTGCGCTGTCACTTCGACGGAGAGGGCGCAAAAAAATTTTATGTCGGCTTGCAGATAATGGAAAAAGCTTGAAGTGAGCGATGATCATGGCTTTATTCGAGAAAGCTCTTGAAAATCATTAAGATGCTGTAGCAATCGTTGGATTTTAAGTCGGGAGCTTTTGTTGGAAGCGACGTTGCGGAACCAGATTAGCTCATGAGACACGGGAACAGCACACTTCGTCACTTTCGGATCGTAGGACACCCAAGTTTTCACATCACTTAAAGGATTGCTTTATATTTCGATTAATAATAGACCATTTGATACATGGGAACAGTTCACTTCGTCACTTTCGGATCGTAGGACAGCCAAATCTTCCCATCACTTAAAGAATTGCTTTATCTTTCGAATTAATAATAACCGTTTTAATATTTATACTTATTTAAAATGAAATGTATCAAAGATCTGAACGGCTGAAAGCTATTACTGGGAACACCCAGTGCCATCCAAAAATAAATTGGAGTGTCGAAATTCTACACTCCAGCTCATTTTTTTTTTTAATTTTCAGGAATTGTTTTCCCTATTTACCTTACGTCCTATTACTTCCCTATTTACCTTTTGGCGCAACATATCCTACAAACACGCTCTTGTGCCATAAAATCCAAAGTCAACCAAACCATTTCATTTTTGGATGACACTCGTTACCAGCTACAGTTAATGTGTTGAGAGTAAACATTTAAAGAAAATGTTATTAAACACAAATAGACATATTTAGTGACTTATGCAATCGCATTAATCTGCTTTATGACCAGTTCCTGGGTAATAACTAAAGAAAACTTCCGGTAGATGTAATTATTTTTAATAATTATTTATAAAATATTTACTGAAACTGTGATATTTTTCGAACACCCTGTATATATTTTCTTACATACTGTATCTTTCTGAGATACTACCTTATTATAATATTTCTATTTGCTTTTTTCAGCAATTAAATTCTTTTTCCTTCAAATAAATTAAATAAATTTTTACCAAATGAATTAAAAGTTTTCCTTCCAAAAAAATTTGGGAAAAACGACCAAAAAACCTCGCTTCATATTTTTTTAAACTTTTCTCTTTACTATATAGGAATTTAAAACTAGTTTACTTACTGTTCAAAGACAGGGTCATCAGCTTTGTAGAGGGTAATCAACTGATAATCACTCCTTTTGAGTTTCTGTTTGGGAGACGGTATCTGCAAAGAAAAACTGAATTATATCGAATTGATTGAAAACATTTAATAGAATTTACAAATCAGAAGAATTCGCCAGGAAATCGTTGAGAAATTCCTATGAAATTTTGAAAATGCGAGCATTTTATAGCAATTACATTTCTCCTATTAAATCACGGTTCTTTATTAAATTTCAAATTGCTATTGTAATATCTTCTGGTTTGTTAATCACTGATATATTGATAAATTTTAAAAACATGCTATTAAAAATTAAGAAAATTTATTCAATTAGGAAAAAACGTTTCATAAATCGTGATGTGTTTCCGCTGTTTTGAAACATATTCTCCCTATACTATGTAACGTATGAAGCTCAGTCTTCCTATATAACATATCGGCAAATCACAAAATGTATTTTTTAATATTTTATATACTACCTTTATGCACATAATAGAATACACCGTTTTTATAAAGAAGGATTACAGCAATTTCGGATGAACATGAAAAAAAAATGTGATTATTGAAAAGGTTAGTTTAAAAAAGCTTGAAATCCAAAAGTAAAGGCACGGCGTTTATGTACAGAAAAAGAAACTCTTCTGTATTATTTACTGACAAACTGTTGATTGGCATGCCATTTTGAATTTTATTTAACTGACTTGTCCATAAGAATGCATTATCTTGAAAATACACTTCGGTAATCTCACTAATGCCTGTGTTCACTAAGCTAGATAAGGCATTTCTATTTTGACAGCTGTTAAATTGGCCGCATAACTGTTTATAATGTGTTCAAAATATTTACAACGCGTAACCGCATTATTTGCATTAGTTTCAAACCAAGTTCATCAACCTGAAACTTATCGTGTTTGTCGCGCCATTTTATTTCCCGCCTTCACTCGCCAAGCAGACGCGAGAGTTCTTTTTCTTAATAAAGACTGAAGAGTGAAAAATAATTAAAAAAGAAAATCAATTTTTTGGCCCAATAATAAAAGTGAATTTTAAAAATCTGTTTTTACTTTTTTTATTTTATATAATACCAACATTCAGTTTACTAAATTAATGATATATCGGTTTCGAACAATATATCGAAAATTTGAATCAAAGGAGAAAATAGCAACCATATTAAGTTAGAAATACCGAAGTGCTCTTGCAGTGTTACTCTTTCCTCTGCGTTTTTCGAGATGAATGATTGATCAATACTAAAATTTAGTTACCTTAATTGTTTCTGTGGGATCCAAAATTTCTGGGGAGAACAGCTCCTTTGAGGGGGACGGAATCTGCAAAAAAAAACTGAATGTTATCGAACTGATTAAAAATATTGAAGAAAATTTCATAATCAGGAGTGTTTGCCACGAAATCATAAAGAAACTGCTATGAAGCTTCGAAAATAACTATTTTAATACCGTTATGTTTCTTCAGATAAGTAACACTACTTTCGAAAGGCCATTAAATTTTCAAACTATTTTCGTAATATCTTCTGTTTGGTTAATTGCTGATATCATGATGATTTTACAGAAAATGTACTAAATAAAGTTAGAAAATTTAATTGATTCGGAAAAAAGTACATAAGTCGTGATGCGTTTTCGCTGTTCTAAATAGCATTTTCTCATTACTGAAAAAACATTAGCTTATTTTGAGAAACTAAAGTAAAAACACCGTTTCATACACACCTCCGGGAAAATTAAACATCGAATATTCTACTCTAGCATTTCTCAGGCGGAATCACTACTGATGAACTTTAAGGAAAATATAAAGAATCAAAATTTAATTTCATAGAACAACAGTCGATAGATATGTAATCAATGATATATGAGATTCACTCAATATCGCGCAGAATAGCTGGGTAGTAATATAAAAAGAGAAAGAGACTTCGGCAAAACAGGAAGACGACACTGAAAATGAGAAGTCCGAGGTATTTCTACTGAAAAAAAAACAATTCTTTTCTGTTACTTGTTTCAGAGTGTTGACTGGAATAATATTTGCAGCTCCACCTGAGAAATCTCACTAATGCCTGACATATTTTTAAAAAAAATGAAATTGCATGCTTTTATAAAAAAAAAATTCTAAAAATGACTGAAGCTTCAGTGAAAGAATTTCAGACTTCGGATTAAACATAGGATTTTCACAAACTGGCTGTGCAGGAAGAAATTGAGTTGAAAAAACTTTCGGTCAGGATCGGCATTTAAGAATTTTGTAATACATCACATCTTTTAAATAGAATAACTGTCATGACATGACACCGTATCACAACTAACGATATAGCAAGGATATTTTATAATCACACTATTAAGATAGAGTAAAACTTCACTAAGTGGCCACCTCTCTTAACGACCACTTTTATGTGTCCCATAGACATAATGTTAAAATAATCTCTATTAAGGGCCTCTTAGACCCATCTGGGCTGCATTGTTGGGCGTTCGATCAGCTTTAATGAAATACCCCTATTACCACAAGACATTCTTCGATGTCTCCTCGATGTCGCTACGATATTCCGAATGCCGTACAACATCGTAAAGATATCGTGTGAATGTCGTAGGGCATCTTGTGCTAATAGATTCTTTCGTCCCTCCGCACCTTTTATTGAAAGAAAAGGGCGGAAAGAGATATGAAAAACACTCCAGAGCAACACCTGATCAATTCACCGATCATTCCTTTCCCAAAGGGAAGAGAAAAGTGAACTTGAGCCTCTATCATTTCCCAAAGAGAAAATTGAACTTGAGCCTCTATCATTTCCCAAAGAGAAAATTGAACTTGAGCCTCTATCATTTCCCAATGGGAAGAGAAAAGTGAACTTGAGCATCAATCACGGATAAGAATTAAAGAGTTTATTTGTGTCTTTAAGACGCTATTTGGGTTTTCTGACAAAGAAGCTGCTGATATGGGGTTTCTATCGTCAATTAGAGATTACATACGATTTATTTATAAATGAATAGTCGTTACTATAATTAAATTACCTGAAGACTTTCAACGAAATCCAGGCTTTCTTTAGGAGTCAACTCCTTTTTTGGAGATGGGACCTAGAAAGAAGGATTTAATTGATTAAGAATATTTCAGAATCAGAAGCATTCACTACGACTGTAATGAAAAACTGATGTGAAGTTCTGAAAAAAATATAGTATCGTATCGTGATATATTTCTTGAAATAAATCACAGCTCCTTTACAAGGCCACTGAGTAAATTTTTATATCCCATTTATTTTCAAATTAGCTTCGTTATGCCTGCTGTTTTTTGAATGCAGGTGCAGATATTTTGTTCAATTTGGAGGCTTGAACAAGACTTTCTGACAGAAGTATCGCTTATAAAATTTAACTTTCTTTATAACCATACTATTAATTTTCTGTTGTAATATCAACTTAAAATTCTGTTAAAATCCCTCATATAATACAAGTAAAATGCATCGTTTCATTTTAATATTGGAATAAACTGCGCATTTCTTGAGAAATAAGGAAATGAAGTGACCGCGTTGGACAACTTGCAATTGGATCAATAGTCGTTAGTCAGATCAGAAAAGAGCAGTGCTGAAAAAATTTAAAATAATACAATTATAATGGAAATTTTTAAGGACAGCTTTACGTCTAAATAGCCTCAAATTTTGAATTGTAACTTTCTTAACTATATTTTAAAAAATTATCCACGTATCTGTTTTCCGATGAATGACTTCTAATGAAAGAAAACGAACGTGCATTAAAGGAGATGGGTTTC
>BGPR01011406.1:34664-48739 GCA_013235015.1 Araneus ventricosus
GTATCCTCATCAGAAAATTCGAAAAAAAGTGTTTTCCTAATTGATTTTAGTTGAAATAAAGCTTTGCGAGAATTTCTAAGAATTTCTTGAATATAAAAAGAAATTAGAGATTATGTTTTTTCTGCTGGTTTTACGGAAAATCGTTTTTTTTTCAAAAATCCTAAATGAATATAAGAAAGGCAATTCGGCCAATAACTGAAGTACTCGCTGTTTTTTTTGTATTTGAATTTAATTTACCGTAGAAATAAAATACATTTGCATACTTTTATGAGTTCGTTATAAATAAAAGCGACAAATATTTTTAGAATGCCAAGATTAGATTAAACCGCTTTTGATAGTTTAATTTTGATCATGCAAATGTCGGGTCAGGATGTTTAAGGGGCATTAAGTTGTCGTCATCATTGAAGATTAGATTTTTCACTTGTTTTGGGGCGTTTTATTTGTGAAATTTTTTTCATTTATTTCATGGATATAAAAAGTGGATATTTTCTTCCCTACTGTCTTATTGTAAAATTAGAAATACACTTAAATATTTAAATCACACTGACGCATATTAGAATATTAATGATTAACCGTACGTTTCATTACTTTCTCTGATATTATTGGTATTAAAAATGTTATTCCGTACTTTAAATATTTAAATTGTTTTCATTTATTGCATCCTTCATATATGTATATGTATATACGTAACATTGCCTTTACGTGCAGTTCAGAAGCAGACGGAAAAAGGTGGCAGTCGTTGAATATGTAAAGTGAAATCAACATTACCTTTACGTGAAGTTCGGAAGCAGACGCAAGAAGGTGACAGTCGTTGAAGATGTAAAGTGAAATCAACATTACCTTCACGTGAAGTTCAGAAGCAAACGGGAAAAGGTGGCAGTCTTTGAAGTTGTAAAGTGAAATCATTACATATACAGGTGTCCATTCTTATCGTGGCCATATAACTCATTTCTGAACCGTTAGAAATAGACATATAGTTTCAATTGGAGAAATACTTTGCTTGGCGGGAAGAATTATATTTTTTGTTGTTTGAGTCAATAAATGTACTGTTCAAAAAATTAGGAAGTCTAAATTTGTATACAGCCCCCCTCCTATTAATCATTTTTAGTAAAGTATTCTTGAGACACTAAAATTTTAAACAACAAAAGTTCCACTCTTCTGCTACTAAAACTGACCGAGTTATGGAGCTTTGAATTTTAAACCAATCAGTGACAGTGTCGCTAAAGCTGCTCATTGATTGGTTGATCTTCCTCGATATCGCCATTGAAACAGTCTAAAGTGTTCTAAGTCAGCGATATTCAAAGCTCCATAAGTCGGTCAGTCTTATTCGCAGAAGAATGGAACTTTAATTGCTTAAAATTTCAGTGTGTCCAGAATATTTTATTAAATATAATTAATAGGACCGGGGACAGTATTAAAATTTTGACTTCGTAATTTTTTCAACAGTACATTTATTGTTTCAAACAACATAAAATATAATTCTTCCCTTCATTTAAAACATTGTTCCAATTGGAACTATATGTCTGTCTCTCACGGTTTAGAAATTAGCTTTTGAGCCACAATATGAGTGATTATTCATCCAATTGATATAGTTTGAGTCAACTACCAAATATAGTTTCTGATTCAATTTTGGTCGATTTATTCGATTCCTGTGTCTTTGAAGTGCATTCTGCGTGGAATTGTATTACTGGTTTACCTTCTATCATAATGTGGATTGTCGTGTCATGATGTTTACATTTTCGTTTTATTGTTTAGTGTCTTATTCTTATTTGTGTTTTCATTTTGAAGTTCATATTGTACAATACTTGTAATCTTCCAGATTACTCAATTTCATTTCAAAAAGTACCATACTGGTAAGCACAATAATCTGCACTTGTACACCATCTTATAATTTAGTTTATCTTATGATCTTTATTATATGTTATGTTCTTTATTAAAAGTCATTTTAACTATCTTTTACGCCAGCTAACTTTTTCATTTAATTGTCTTTTATTCCATTATGTTCCTCTGTAAACTACAAATATATTACAAAATATTGACATTGTAAAATTTTGATCTTTCATATAAGGGAAAATGTGTGGATGTTTAGGTTACATCGGGAAAAGTAATGTTCACAATCTGCTGGTCTCTTGCTACAATCTTTTAGTTTTTGCATTTCACATTAATTTTTCAGCGTATGATTATTACACACATATGACACGTTTATATGTTACAAAACATTTGTTTGTTGTAAACTTCTTTACGTGGTATATGATACGAAATAAGCATCGATTATATTTTCGTGTAATTTACTTTTTATCCTTTAGTAAATAAAAAGCTTTAAAAAATGGAGGAAATGAGGCATTTTTTATACTTTTTTTATAATGCATTGCCGCAAATCCTGTGACAAGAATAACAGATACCGCACTATCTTTAGAAATACAGTGTACTCCCGATTATCCGGGTTAATCAACGGTAGGGATCGCACGGACAATAGAAAAACACGGATAATCTTAAAACTCCTTTTTATTAAAGACGTTACAAAGTTTCCACAGATTGTAGAGCAGCAGAATGAGAAACTGTATTTCCCTCATTTAGTATATCTTCTACATTAGTACTAGCTGATTCTCCATTACCAAGTTTTTGAAGATTTTCTAATTTTTGTTTAACATTTAAAATGTTCAGTTTTTGTTTCACACCACTCATTTTTACCAGCAAAAAATTTCACGCTACTAACTGACGATAAACAAGACACAAAAACTAAAGGCACGCGTGTGAAAGTGAGAGAAGACGAAGAAGTTAACGAATGACGTGTCAGGCAGAAGCATCTTCGTACGAGAATGAGCCAGCAGGAAGTGGATCATTCATTCCTCGGGAAATTAGTGGTGGAACCGATAGAGATTGCACGTGGAGGGAGAAAAATATCTATTCTTTAGCCTCCGCCGTCACGGCTCACTAGTTTCACGGAATGAATCTCTCGATCGAACATCAACATCGATTTTACATGCATGATAAGCGTGAAAATGTTTCTCTTTAAACTCTTTTGTGAGTCCGGAATGAGTACGGATAATCCGCAAACCGGATAATCCTCGCACGGATAATAGAGAGTATACTGTAATAATAATAATAATAAAAACATCTGAAACGTGCTCTGATATCCCACATTTTTCCTCAAGAAATCAGGATTTGTACTTTGAATTTCTGGTTAAAGACCTTTGAATAATCCGCGTATAACACATTCGCTGAGTCTTTTCAACAGTACCCGAAGAATAGTTACAGAAGTTTAGCCTCCAACAAATTACAGTTTAGAGAAGTTACAGTTTATCACCGCATGAATAACTGTGTGACTCTGGGCTTTCTTCTTCTTTGTAGTTCAATGGTCATTCGAGACGGCCGACATGGTACTCTAGTTATGTGCGACGGTCGTAATTGTAAAATGCTGTGTGCTTGGGCCCGTATTTCTTTTTCGTCTTTTCTATATGTTAAAGAATGACCTGTCCTGAAGATCTACGTCTATGTGTTTTTTGTAGAAGAATAAACAACAACAAAAAAGGAAAGAATAGAACTTCTTTGTTGATAAGACACCGGTGTTTATGCTTTTAAAGTGGATGTATGCGGATGTCTTTAAAAGACGGAACTGTGAACCTTTTTTTCTGCACTTGTAAATGAAGAAAACGCAATTTATGGTTTAAAGTTATGAGTTAATGGAGGATTCGCAAAATCCAGACTAGTGTTCTTATTTTTTCAATTCCTACTGTTAGTTCACACTCTCCCTATATATATTTATTTATATATCTTGTTCAAATTTTCAATCGTTAATAAAATGCTTTTTATTCATCCACTCAAGTTCAAATGCATTTTTTTAAACTTGTAGTGGATGACACTTGATGTTAATACACTTTTTTCAAATATTAATTCATTAATTAAATTGCTAGACTATTAATTAAGATGCTAGACTTGGTGACAAACTTGGCGACCATTTTGGCGACTTGGCGGCAAAGTTGGCGACTTTGGCGACAAAGGGAATTTTCAAGTTTCAATCGTTAATAAAATACTTTTTATTCATCCACTCAAGTTCAAATACATTTTTTAAACTTGTAGTGGATGGCACTTGATGTTAATACAGTGTTTTCAAATATTTATTCATTAATTAAATTTAATTAATTAATTTTAGTTTTATATGGGAGAAAAAATTTCTAAAATAAAATTTTTCTTTGTTGACCTAAGTAGGAATTGACTTCAAAATTTTTGTTATATTACTTGTTTTTAAAATATATTTAAATATTAATTAATCAAGATTTTCTCATTTAAAATTTTATTTGATAAACGAGTTTATTTTGAATTAAAATTGTTTTAGAATAAATTGGGAAGCGACAAGGAAATTCTGTTTTAAACACTAAATGTAATTGCATTTTGGCCCATTTTTTCATTATTCTTCGAAATGTATCAATATTTACTAGTTTAAATTTACTAGTAAGTAAGATAATCTGTAAAATTTCTATTTCAGGAAGAGAAAATATCTTCTTAAATAGAAAAGTCTTACTAAACAGATTATCCTAAAATTGATTAATGGCATTTACTGGGATAATCTTTCCAACAAATGGAAATCGAACATACTGGGAAAACAGCATTCGAGAAAAAGAACAGGAAATTTTGCCAGAAAAAATATTCTTTTGTAACAGAGAGGATTTTCAACATTTTAAATGGACGAACAAATTAAGACCAAGACGTTTCTTTGAATTTTCTATTCTCATTACAGTAAGCTGAAAAGTTAAAAAATAATATTATTTTATATATTTTATTTTAACACGATTTTTTCTCATGTTTGTAAATAAATGGAAATTCTAGAAATCAAATAAAAATATCTAAAGGAAATAAATTTAAATTTTGAATATCTTGATGCACTGTAAATCTAGTTCTTTTTTCAAAGGGTCAGTTGATTAACGAAAATCGACGAAAGACGCTTCGCAAAAAACACTTTTATTAAATTGAAAGTGTTAATAGCACTTGGACTTGAAAATATTTTTATCCCGAGCAACGCGGGGATATCTGCTAGTTAATCTATAATTGCTAGTGAATGCAAAGCAGTTAATTTCTTTGAGATTTTAAAACTGCTTACATTTAACAGTTATAAACTTCTTCTTCTTCTGATTCTTAGTTCAAATCATATCAATAAATGTATATATACCTTTCGCTGAAAATTCTAAATAGATTTTGATTATTTTTATTACTAAAGTTAGGAAGCATTTCACTGAATTTATAACTTCAAATTAACGTACCATAAATCTTTAAATCGAACAAAATATCTTGTGTTAATGTTCTGAATATAAGAAATGTTTTATGCCTTTGTCAGAAATATTTTATTGTAATGTTTCATTTTCGGAATTTAGGTAAAGAGTGTTTTCTTAATTTTTTAGTATTGTAATGTGCGATATAACAAAAATTTAAATACATTCTTGAACATCATGAAAATATTGATTTATTTTTTATTCTTTTAAAGCTTAGGAAGTTTCGTAATTTATTACCAGTTTCAACAAGAAATAGAAGATATGTTAAATCAAAATTGTCTAATACAAATTCGCTATCTACATTTTTTTGTAGATATGGGAATGTAGATTTTAACTGGACAAAGCGTTAAAGAAAACGTTTCTAATTGAACTTGCTCATGCTTATCTCATTAATAATGTAAGAGTCTGAGACCAGGGGCGGTTCGTGTGTAGGGACTTTTGCACTGCAGCGCCCCAACTTTTTCCATTGTGTAAATTTAATCAATTTATTTTATTTTGCGTTTAATATTTAAATGTATCAACAATCTAACATAATTTTGTATTAAACGATTGCAATATTCAAATGAAACGCGAAGAAAAACTTACGCAGTAAACGAAGTTCCCTAAGTTATTTTTTCACTATCCGAAGATGAGGCGCAAACAATTTAACCCTTCAACCAGCTGGAACGTAGAAAGTCGCTCTCTGATGACTAATCTAAAACCGGCTCCGTCGCAGAAAGTCGTTCTTCTATTATACTCTTAAACCGGCTCCGGCGTAGAAAGTTGCTCTCTGTTTATTACCCGATAACCGGCTTCACCATTTAGCTACAGAGAGACCGTTTTCAAAGCATTTCAGCTGAAATATTTTTGCCGTTCAAAGGGTTAAACGGGAACTGTGGATACCTCCAGCTCCGAATTCCGCCTGCTCAGTGACACTCCGCAGGGATTCCATACCATGTTTTTAATCTGAAAAGGAACTGTGGAATTCGACGATTCTCGTGACATTAGGAACGGAGTTTTAAAAGTTTTCTCTCTCGGAGAATGTTTTCACACTCTAGAAATTTGAAACGAAATAAATAAATGAAAGATAATTTATGATATATAAAAAATTAATTGAAAAGAGTTTTTTTATAGTAATGAATTTCTTGCAATCCAAAAGATTTTTTGATGATTTTTAGTTAAAAATGCTGATGAAATACATAATATAAATTTTTCGTGATACAAATAGTTTTCAAATTTTTCGTGAATCCTAATGTTCTGTACCATTCTATTTGGGATCATAATTCATTATCCCAAATTAAGATTTGATAAATTAAGAGTTAGTTAAGAATATTGATAAGTATATTCCCAATTTAAATTATCACAGTCCACTTTTAGGTAGATGTAATAGAATAAATTAATCATTTTTTTTTCTCCTCTTGGCAATTCCGGTTACTGCATAATACATCAGAGCTTGAACTCAGCTTTCTAGCATTAAACCAACGGGAGTGGTCTCCCCTAAACTTTCTCGTATACTTCTCGAAAAAGGTGCTGTTTCCCCTTCCCCCGAGTGGATAAAAAAATTCGAACCTATTGTAACTCAGGATCCAATGACTATCAGAAAATATATAGATAAAACTCAAATTCGAAGAGGTGCGTTCCGATTAAATGAATACCGATTTCTACTCTTTCTTCGCTCATGGACAATCCTTCCGCGTGCACAGATTGCTACCAAGTACGCATGCGCTTGAGGAATCGGATTTAAACAAAGCGTCAAGCAGGAGTCAATAAATATCGTGCATAGAAGATTGCGTTCAATACGCATGCGCGTGGAGAAAGCGGACTCGTTGGAGATGCGCTTATACAGACCGACAGACAGTCAAATTTTTGACGGATTTGGCCCAAAATTTTATACGGACCTACATTCATGACGATAAAACTGAGTATGAAATTTTATCCATCTAGCTATTCAAGTGTTTGAATTATAGTGTTCGCATGACCGCGGACATACAGACAGACAGATTTCCCGCAGACGGATTTTGTCCAAAATTTGATAGAAACCTACAACTTATGTTTAAAGACCACATACCAAATTTCATCCCCGTAGCTCTAATAGTTTTCGAGTTATCGTGTTCACAGACAGACATAATTCCCAAATTGTGTTTTTCGGACTCAGGGAGGTCTAAAACGCGGAGATTCGTCAAAATCTCGAGTTCGAATTTTTTGACGATTACAATACTTTCTCTTTGCATATTGCTTCTTCATATACGAGAAAGTAAGAAAGAATAAAATTTTTTCTGACGCTCACAATATGAATCGGAATACGATTATATGCAACTGTTTTGGTTTCAATGGTTACAAAATTTTTTAATCGTCGTTTAATCATCAAAATTAATGTTTTTGTTCTTTTGCTGAAAACAAAACGAGACTGGATTTCATTTGTAAGTAATTTTTAATGATACTAATAAATAGTGTTCGCTTACGCTTCTGTTTATATTAGTTTTACTATAAAATTTTTTTCTCGTTACTTACTAAGAAAACTATTTTATTTCTGCACTGTACTGTCATTTTAATGCTAATTTTTTTAAAAATGTAGTAAGGACTACAGATAACTGATCTGGAAAAACGAATTTCGAGCTTCAATTTTTTATTAAAATTAATTTGTTAAAATACTTACCTATTTGAAGAAATGGCGTTATTAGTTATTCATTGAATTTAAAACTACTTAAAGTTAATGAAAAAAGCTAAAAATGTAGGTGGTTCAAATATGCATTACTGAGCAGTGAAGGGTTAAAGATATGCAGTCCAGTTTGGCTCAAATCCATCGTTTTTTTAATAGAAAAATATAAAAAAAATCTGCAAATTTTCTTTTATTTTCTTTTTTGTGAGAAATAAGTGAAAAATATACAGTCGGACCTCTATTTAACGAACCTCTATTTTGCGAATTTCTCTATTCTTGGAACCAAGAACTTTTTGCGAATGTCTTCTTAAAATAACCTCCAAATAGCGAAGTGCTTCTCTATTTAACGAACTTTTTTTTGTGATCCAATATTTTTTTTCTCCCTATTTCTCAAAATATTTCTAAATATTTCAAACTTTTTTCTTTCTTTTAACCTTGAAGCTGGAATATGTCAAAGCGAAAGTGCTTGAGCATCAAAGAAAAAAATTAATTCTTCGTGAGGTGGAGAAAGGCGTGAAAAAAAGGATATTACTTTAAAATTTGGTATTCCTCCAAACGACTTATCAACCATAATAAAAAAAATCGTGATAAGATACAAAATTATGATTCGTCGAATCAAAACGTTTAAAAGCGTATGTCTATGAAGATGTGGATGTGGCAGTTTTGAAGTGGACAGTGTGAAAAATAAAAACAATACAGCAATGAATTGCGATGAAGACGAAGATGGAAATTTTCATGATGCAGAAATCAACAAACCTTCGTATGATGAAATGCTAAAATTCATTAATTTTAATATAACAACCTTTTTTAATTGAAAATACAGTGTATTCCCGGACAATGTTTTGTTTTATTCTTGTTTTCCTTGCAGATTTCTTTTTGATGGGTAAAATATATAAAACAAATAGATATTAATTTACAAAATAAAGGTGTGATTAATATTACTTTTTAATGATATTTAGTGTTTATGAATTTAAAATCTGTTTCGTGTAGTTTAATGTATTTTAAAAGGTGAATCTCCATTTAACAACTTTCCATATAACGAACTTTTTTTCGGGATTTAGCGACTTGGTTAAATAGAGGTCCGACTGTATATGGAAAACACAGACAAAACAGTGAAGCTCTAAAGTTTTCGTAAAGAGGCATTTTTATCATCCCATATACAAAGTAAAAAACTGTAAGTGTTCTGCAAGACTTTCTCTTATATTTCAAAATAAAACTCTTTAACATGCATCACAAATTGGATCAAAATTTTATCCCGATCGGCAACTAAGAAATAAGGAAATTATATTGCCGAGGATTGTGTTGCAGTGAGATATTTCAAAGTTGCATTATCACAATTCTTTTACTCATTTATCAATCTCTCAGAGAAAAACTCCCAAAACGATACAGATGCCATGCAAAATATTTATCTTGCGTTGTTTTTTTATGTGCCAGGTGTATTGCATAGAAATTTTACAGCTTTATACTTAATGAATAGTTTTGATTCTTTACATATTTCATTTATTTAGTTCTTCTAAGAAACATAATAAATGAACGCTACTGCAAGCTCAAGATGTATTTTCATAAGAAAAATGTTATTTGAAATCCAAATAAATACAGGTGCAAGCTTGATTTTATATACCATTATGCATAAAAAAGAAAATAAAAAGAAACAAATTATACAAATAAATGCTTATAAAATATGAATCCTCTTGGAATATACAGCGAATGGTCGGAAATATAAAAATGAAAATTATGGACAAAAGCTATCGAAATTCATGAGCTATAAAGACATTATGAAACGCCCTGCAGTGAAAGCAAATATTTACTGTTCAGTTTACTTTCAGAAAAGAGAAAGATTTTATTAATGGTTCTCGATCCTGTTTTTCGTGCTAAAGCCGCAGTATCAAAATAGCGATTACAGCTGTAAAACTTGCACATCGGAAGAAACAAAAATCTCTATAAGAAATGTGACGAATTGCATGATTCAATTTCAATAATATTTACTTAATTTCGATCACAATAATTTTAAGAACATAAACTTAGTTAAATTTTATTATGTAATGTAGCTAATGTCTACCTTTTCGAAATCAAAGTTGATTTATAAAAATATTTTTTGATGTTGTGTTGAAAAATTTTATCGAGACAAACAATCTACTGAACAAAAATGAATGCGGATGGAATTATGTAATTTTCAAGCCATTATTTTGTAATTTTAGGTGGCTCTGACGAAATAAATGTAAGATTTAATGAATAAATTAAATTATTTATCTGGTGAAAATAGCAATGGAAGGTTATAAATATGAAAATGATGGTTTAGGTAATCTAACTTTTTAGGAACCTCTCGTGGAATCTGAATTAATTAAAATTGCAAAAAAGGTTAAAAATAATTGAATAAAAATCGTGCAATTTCAAGAATTTAAAATCAATAAATAAATATAGGTAAAGTGTACGAACAGCATATTCAGATTAATCACAGGCATTCAACAATTTTTCACACCAATAATTTAATATATATGTATATAATAATATTTCTTACGAATTGTAAGAACAATTTTTTTTATTTTTTGTTAAATGTTTGAGCCTAAATCCTGCTTTAAATTGATTTGAACTGTTTTTCTGCATACCTTTAAAGAGGGGCCTTAAGGACTTAAGGGGATTCAGTACCCTATATATTTTCAAAAATCCGATTTTTTTTTTTATTTTTATATATTTGAAATCTTCATTTCAAGACCTTCCCAACGGTATAAGTCTTTTGCTCGCATTCATATTAGAAGTAAGTTAAAATAAACTTTAAAAAAATGTAAACAGACCTTTGATTGGCGTACCAAGCCCACTTTGACAGATGAAAAATGAAAACATTGGACATTTAACCCAATGCTTCATTTGCAAAGCTTTAAGTTTTGTTTATTATTTGACTGCGAGCAAGCGGCAGTTTAACTGTAACTGTTTTTGCATTCTTCCTTGCTGTGTTTACATTTTTTAGCGTTCTTTCGCTTCGAATCAACGTGTGAAGTACAGTGCACTCCCGATTATCCGGTTTAATCACCGGGAGGGGTCGCACGGACAATAGAAAAACACGGATAATCAGAAAATTTCTTATTATTGAAGAACAAATCAACATCAGTACAAAAATATAAAAATTACTTATATTTGCATGCTGTATAACATCAAGCTACGAATTTTCTTTTTAACATTTACTGCTTAAAAAATCTGCAATGTGCCTTTGCTTCTGCTGTTTGTTCATCTCTTGTCGTATATCGACACATATTTTACGAACCGCAGTAATGTCACCGTAATCAAATCCTCTTTGTCCCATATAATCTAACAAAGTTTCCACAGATTGTAGAGCAGCAGAATGAGAAATTGTATTTCTCTCATTTAGAACATCCTCTGCATCAGGACTAGCTGATCCTCCATTATCAAGTTCTTGAAGGATTTCTAATATTTGTTTAACATTTAAAGTGTTTAGTTTTTGCTTCACACCACTCATTTTTACCAGTAAAAAATTTCACGCTCCTAACTGACGATAAACAAGACGCAAAAAATAAAGGAACTCGTGCGAAAGTGAAAGAGGACGAAGAAGTTAAAGAATGACGGGTCAGGGAGAAGCGCATTCGTACGAGAATGAGTTGGCAGGAAGTGGATGATTTATTTCTCGGAAAATAAGGGGTTGAACTGGTAGAGATTTCACGTGGAGGAAGAAAGAAAAAATCTATTCTTTTGCCACCGCCGTCACGGCTCACTAGTTTCATGGAATTAATCTCTGGATAGAACATCAACATCGATTTTATATGCATGATAAGTGTGAAAATGTTTCTCTTTGAATTTTTTTGTGAGTCCGAAATGAGCACGGATAATCCGCAAACCGGATAAACCGCGCACGGATAATAGAGAGTATACTGTACTTACAAAACACGTTTTTTTTCTTGAAAATCGCCGAGTTCGGAAATTGCTATTCATGGTTTTGTGTGCTTCAATCTTGTTATTAACATTTATTTATATTCAGTCACTTTTTAGAATATTTGATTATGCCTCGCTCCACGAGAATTTTTAAGAAGCGGTCAGGTTAAAATTATAAAAAATCCGAAAAGGCTGTAAGTCAGGTTCAAAACCTTTCACCAAATGCACAACAAACTTGTGCCAAAGAAAGGAAAATACATAATATAGATTATTCTTTTTCAGCTGAAAATACAGGTAAAGGTGTTTTTAATTTTAAATTCTATTATAGACATGAATATTCTTGCACGTAAATTTTGTGAATTGCAAAAATCGTAATAGTGGATTGGAACTGCAGGTGTTGAAAAGCACTTCTGGTCTTTCAGTTTCTTTTATTCTGAATTGTTTTAAATGTGAGTGTACTCATGAATTCAGTTCATCTGAATTTCATGAAGGAACGCAGATTGCTACTCTTAATACCAGGTATATATATATGCGTTGCGTTCTATTGGTAAAGGAGCTGAAGCTGATCGAATGTTTTGCGCGGTGATGAATCTTCCACAGCCCCCCTACAAGATTTCAAAGCTACAATAAAAGACTTTTAAATGCGACTAGGACAGTTTGTGAGTCAACAACGCAGAAAGCTGCGAAAGAAGCCATTGTTGAGAACAATAGTGATAATAATATTGCTGTGGCTGTTGACGGAACTTGGCAGAATCGAGGTTACACGTCACACAATGCTGTAGTAACCGTTACCAGTATGGACACTGGTAAAGTAATAGACATAGATGTACTAAGCAAGTACTGTGCTTGCAAAAACAAGAAAAATCATGAAACGAGCATGTACTATAAGGCAGAACACCCATTATTGGGAGATGGAAAATTCTAACTTTCTGACGATGTACGGTCATGGAATACACTGATCGATTAATGTTTGGTGTGGAAACAGACTAATCCTTGAATAGCGCATTCACCTGACATTTCTCAGTGTCCAAAGAGAATTGTCGTTCGAATCTCTGACTTACAGTGGGGCAGCAAGCAGGATACATGAGCCTAATGACTCGTAAATGCTCCTTTTTTCCGCGTTTCGTGATTTTTTAAATTTGGAAATCACGACCTAACACTGTAATGTAACACTTTATATAACATTGCAATGTAACACTTTATGTAACACTGTGATGTAACACTTTATGTAACACTGTAATGTAACACTTTATGTAACACTGTAATGTAACACTTTACGTAACACTGTAATGTACCACTTTATGTAAAACTGTAATGCACTGATACACTTTTGTGATAAATTGATGATGCTCTAAAGCTTTGTAGTTGAATTTTATCGTTTTCGAGATAGAAAAATAAACTCCGTATTTTGCAATAGGCACCGCTGTATAAATTTTCATCACGGTGAGCATTCCACATTATTATACCTAGAAATCAATTTTTTTTTATTATAACTATCTCAGTTCTGAAGTCAGGGTGAAAGTCTCAGGTTTTTTGTACACATCCTGTTCATGCTAAGTGGAGAAGTGTGAATATTTTGAAGCACAGGAATTACTGTCCTCAGAAATTATTAAATAGATAAGCCTTGACTAAAAGATGCCACTTTATAACTACAAGTATGAGACATAATCCATTTGGCATCGAAGTTTTAAAAGGAAGGGATTTGTTTCATTATTCTGTCAACCGTGCCATTTCTTATTCTAATCCTTCTGTTTGCTTCCAAAAGGCAGAGCATTTTTTATTCTTCACGTCATGGCTGCATCGGACAGTATAATCTCATTAAATCGCTCTTGAGAAGAAGCATCGAGAACGGAATTTGTTATTTTTATGAATAATTTAGCACGTGAAATGTGAGGAACGTATTAAAGAACTTAAACAAAAACCTATTGAATTTTTAAATCCATTTAGTTGCCGAAAGTAATTAAACAAGTCAAATCGTTTTCATCTTTTTCAAATGTATTTTATTGGTTGAATTAAACACGCAGATTTAAATTATTTCTGAATGAAGCAGTTTATTTTCGAACTTACGTTTCTTTCATCAATGCTAATCCTCTTACAATAGACAGTTTAAATAATAATGAAAGTTAATTCGTCCATTAGACTAATAAGATGTTTTAAATGGTATAATACAAGCATTTTAAGCTCCTCTTAAAATATGCGATGTAATCAAAGAGATTATTTAAATGAGCAGATAAGTAATGTTCTTGAAAATTGCATTCCATGTTAAAAAATGTTGAATGTTTTACAAG
>BGPR01011407.1:7905-48737 GCA_013235015.1 Araneus ventricosus
TTATTAAAATTCTTAAGTCTTAGTAAGTTGTATGTAATTATTTGTTGGTGTCAGATGATTAATATTCAGATTTTATATTAGTTTCTCTATTTTGTACAATTTTTTCTTGGAGCTAAATGTAAAAGAATATTGTGCTTGAAGTACAAAGGAAATTTAATGGTATAAACTTGTTTCAGTTACATATTAACTGTAGAGTATTTTGTCAGATTATTAAAATTTTATTCTTATTAATTTGTAAGAAATTTTTTGTTGGTATTAAATGATTACATTCAGATCTTAGTTTTATTTCTCTGTTTTATATAACTCGGAGTTTAAAAGCTGAGTTGAAAACGAAAAAAAAAAAAAAAAATCTGCTGGTAGCATAGAGGAAATTTAGTAGCATAAATATGATTCAGTTACATAGTTAAATAAATCTGAAGTATTTTGTCAGATAGTTAAAATTCTAATTTTTATTAAGTCTTACCGTTGTATATATGATTTATTGGTTTTCTGTCAGATGATTAATATTCAGATCTTAAATTTATTTCTCTCATTATTACAAGCTAAGTTGGAAAATGTGCTTGAAGCACACAGGAAGTTTAGTAGTATAAACTTGTTGCAGTTTCCAGTACACTATGAAGTATTTTGTCGGATAATTAAAATTCTAATGTAATTAAAATTTTTGTTGAATTAAAATTCTAATTCGTATTAAGTTGTATGTATTAATAGGGAGTAACTGTCGTTGAGAAAACTCGCACAACAGTTCATATCATTTCCATTGCAATAAAATTGTTAGTGAGTGAAATAAACTATTTATACATCAATTATCTATTACATGCGCCCCACGTTTTTCGTTTTGAATCTGTATGGGGTTATAAATCTGTATGGGGCTAGAAGAAATTATTTTATACTTTTTAGTCCGTTTTAAAAACGTGGTCTATTAAAATTTTTATTTTTTTAAATAATTATTTTCTGCTTTTTAGTCTTCTGTGTGTGAAATTTTGCAATCGATTTTAAACATCTTGATGAGATTATGACGGAGACGTGTGGCAAATTTCAGGTTTATTTCAGTTTCTCTTCACCTGATCATAAATAAAAAATTGTTATTTTCCTGAAAAAGTAAGTTATGTGACGCAGAGACCTTTGAGATATAATGAAAAAAGATATGGCTAAAATATGGGGGTGCTTCGATGATCCCATGGGTCATCCATATACCCAAGAACCAAGTCTGTAATGTTAATAGTTTTCGAGATATAATGAAAAACGTATTGCGGATGCGTCATGCAAAATATGAAATGACAGACAAACGGACAGACAGACAGGCAAGAAAGCGAATTAATAATGCATTGTCATCTAGTTCTGAACTATGTTTAAAGTTTCAAGTCTCCAGCTCATCGGGAAGTTAGTTTAAAATCGATCGCAAGATTTGTACCGAACAGATAGACAGACAAGAAAGCGAGTTAATAAAAACATGGTAAAAAATGGCTGTCAACGGTAGAAGTTTAGTTAGAAATAAAACACTATACAGAAGGTTGAAACACTGAATTCTAGTTTGACCTTTTAATGCACTATAGAACGTTTTGAAAGGTTTATGCATGTTGCAATTTACAAATATTATTCAGCCTTTAAGCATTATCATGTTTTAAAAAAATACGAGTTTTGTGGCGGTATCGTGTTTTTAAGTGCCCAATCTCCTTCGACTAGAATACTTTCGTTCATTATTATTCGTATAATAATTTTAAAGTTAATACTTTTATGAACAGTTGAACTAGCCTAGAATTTTTGTTTTACAGAATCGTTTTTTTAAAGCCGTTTTCTTTAATGTTTTGATAAACTTTATAGCAGTTCTGTTTTTAATTTTACACACAGAGGTAGATGGGGGAAAAATGTAAGTGTTTAAATCGAACAGATTTACGGATTTTTTTTCACATGAAATTACCTATATTTATGAACTAATGTACCGTTGCAAAGAAAGAAAGATTTTCTTACTGGCCACACATTATCAGAGCCCGATTCAGAGGCGGCGCCAGAAATTTTCCGACGGGGGGACAAGCAAAATTTCTCTAATTTATGTAACTTCAAAACAACACATAATAATATCATATTTAATTAAAGGTTATGAAGTATTAATTAGAGAATTAAATAATAATAATTAATTAATTGGAGTAATTAGCTATTTGTATAATGTCGGTGCAGTAAGAATTGTCTGACTGAAAGACAAGTAGCAATAGAAAATGAAGAATTATGAACATAAATCTCTTAGCAAATGAAGTGTACCGCACTGATACTAGAAAAAATTTGCAGATTATTATCTAAATCTCGTAACAAAATAAAATAATAGCCGAAACAGGTTAAAATAATTATTAATAAATGTTAAACTTATAAGTGCATTTCTACATATCTCTGCTAATATTAAGGGAGAATGTGTGTGAGTCTGTGTTTGAAGCTCTACAGAACAGACAGCTGGGCCCAGAGCTAAGAAATTTGTCACAGACCTACTTCGGAGGGTGGGAGTGTGCACCTCGAAGCCCTATCTGTGAAATTTTAATAAACTAAAAATAAGGCAAAATTTTGGGATATTTCCTTAATAACTGCTGAAAATATTACAGCACAAAAATTATTTTTACATCTGAAAGTTCAAACAATCACCTTTTCAATGATATCAATTAAGTTGCCGTACAAGTTTTCCTCTGATTTTAATAAATTTTTTTAAAAATATTTTTTTGGCATAATTTACAATACTTTTCATTGTTGCAACGCAATTCAAACCGTTTTCATTGTTTAAACAAATATTTATTTGGGTGTTTCTCTTTCATTGTTGAAAGATGAGGTAATATCCTAATACATTTTGCTTTCATATTTTATTTCGTGAAAATTTTTGTGGAATCTGTAAACCAAGCTCCATGATATTTTACGTATATTAAGAAATATATCCAGTAACCTGAATAAATTATGGTTGCTATCTTTTCATTCTTTTTTTCGGCATGTTTTAATACAGCTAATATGCCACTAGCCTTAAAATGTGTTGCTTTATTTTTATGTTGAAATCAAATGCAGATTCTACAAGAGGAATAAGAAAGTGAAGATGGCGCCGACAACATGAAATTAGATGTTACATTATATGGTCAGTTATTCAACTCCATTACGGACATTCACGTAGACAATGAAAAGAAGAGGTGCAAGCCACTAAAAGAACATGGAATAAATGTCGAATACAATGTGAAGTTTAAAATTGCATTATTAGGGGAACCATGAATATAAAATGATGCAAGATTCAATTGAAATCATATTCCTGGCGAACAAGTTGGTCGCTCATTTTTATGCATTTCAAGACACCCGGCTTTAAATTCTCGAGAATGTCAGAGGGTTAATTGAAAATCAAGCAACAGCAAACACTTAATTAAGTTTCCCGGACAACACTTTTTTTATAATTTTTTATTTTAGACTGCTAAAAAAATATAAAAATTTAATTTTTACCGTGAAAAGTGGCCTCCGAGTCGCCGCCACTGTTGGTCGCCAAAGGCAGCTAGTTTAAAATAATTCGTAAAACCAGTGGACTAGTCACCGAGCATCAACCACTTGATCGATGTCGAAAGTTTTTATTTCATACGGAAACATATGCCGTCTAGATAGGTCATCAATGGTCTCCTGCCACCCACCATCTTTTATTTTCAAAATATATCGCAAAATAAAACTTTGGCAGAGTCCTTCAGCCTCTACGACCGCCAATTCGCCAATTTATTTCACCAAGTTGCAAGCTACTAGCTTTTAATATTACGGGTGAACAGTTAGTCGTCGATGGCGGCTTTTCTATATATTTAAAATAATTTGGAAAACCAAAGGACCGGTCCCCAACCACAACCAATGGACCGATTTCGACAATTTTTAGTAGTAATTGACAATTTTTTTTCAAAGATCGTCTAGCCCTCATCACTCTTCATTTTCAAGAGAAATCGGAAAAACACTATTTCACTGTACATTCTCTATGGGAAAAACTCTCGAGAGAGTCTCCCCAAACACTTGATTGATTTTGCCAATTTTTATTTTATATGAAAGTTCACGACCCTAGATGCATCGTCAATGGTCACCTCCCCATCTCCATTTTTCATTTTAGAGAAAAATCACAAAACGCTACTTCCTTGTGCATTCTCTAGAGAGGGAAACCTTGACTAAGTTCCCAGTCTGAAAAACTGGACCGATTTTGCCAATTCATCTCACTTTGCAAGCATAGTTAACTAATCAGAATGCTTCACGTTTATTGCGCAAGTTTAAAATAGTAGTTTTGATCAGTACGAGCCACAAGCTGAAAATTCACAAACTCATAATTTTACTGATTTCAATTAAGTTTCCTTATTGTTTTTCTCTAATTTTAATAAATTTGTAAAAAAAATTTTACGTATAATTTAAAACAATACTTTTCATTGTTGCAATCTGATTCAAACCGTTGCCAGTGTTTACACAAATAATATTTAATTGCGTGTTTCACTTTCATGATCGAAAGCTAAGGATTTCCTAATGGATTTTACTTTCTCTTTTGTTTCATCAGTTTTTCTCTGAAATCTATAAACGAAGTCCTCTAAGGTAATAATTACATTTGGAAGCATATTTAGTAAGCTCAATGATTATGGCTGCTGTATTTTAATTCTTTCTACCATAATGTTTTAATCCAGCTACCATGCTGCAAGACGTAAAATGTGTAGAGTCATTTTCATACTGAAATGAAATGGGTATTTTGCATAAGGAATAAGAAATGTGCCGACGACGTGCAATTAGATGTTAGATGACACCATCGAGATACAAAAGGGATCCATCGAGATACCCTTTTGTATCTCGATGGATGACACAAGCAGTTACTTGACTCCATTAGGATGTTCATGTAGACAATGAACAGAACAGAAGCAAAGCTACTAAAAGAACACGGGATAAGTGTCTATAACAATTTGAAGTTTAAAATTTCTTTTTTAAGGGAACCATGAATATCAAATTATGCATATGAGATTCAATTCAATTTATATTCCTGACGAACAAGTTGGTCGAAGAGGGCGGCTAGTATATAATCACCATTCCAAGGGAAATTGGCCTCTCTAAAAGGTTATTATGCTTGGGAGTGGGAGTACAAAATACTTATTTAAATAAGATCTAATTCGACATTTCTAATAAAGCTAATTTTAAGAATTATCCAAAGAAAAAAAGTACTTTATCCGAAAATTTCTCTCTGTATTTTCTTTTTTTAGAAAAAGGATGAAATTTGTGTCTTTCAGCTATTTCCGGAGGTCACTTTTTAATTTTTTTGAATTGTAAAAATATATCCCTAATGTTTTCTTTGGACTCTGTTGAGGAAACGTAATAATATAGTCTATTTTTCCTAAAGTCGTTGGGCTGAAAGTTTAATTCGCTGATGGTCGCGACCATATTAACAAATTCTTTGTGAGAATTCAAATCAGCACCTGAAAGGCACTAATGAACTCTTTAATGCCCAAACCCGGCAGAGTCCGAAATTTATTTTTCTCTTCACATTGGGAAAGGAATGATTAATTTCTATCTGATTTCCGGTGTTGTTTTTGAGTCTATGAATTTTTTGCTCTTTCTTTTCTCCATTTTCTCTTAATAAAGTGTCCACGGTCGGAGAGACGAAAGGAACGCATTTCATTGAAGTTGAACGCGCGAACATCCCGACTCTCAGAGGGGTTTGAGTGGCCGTTAATAGGGGTTATTTTAACATTATATCTATAGGCCTAAAAATTCCGCGCCGAACAAAAATGTCCGTTGAGAGGAATGACCACTTTATATTTCCACACTCTTGTGCAATACAGATACTTTAGTTTTACCTAATTATTCCGCCGAAAAGTGATCGAAACAGTCGATGGAAAAAACAGAACATACAAATTTTCATCCATCTTTTTTATCTCTTAGCCGGCCGACCGAAAACAGTCGGCGAAATGCGACATCTGATCCACTTGTCGCCTTGTCCGTTATGCTGTCAAATGTGGTGCGAACTACAGGCCGAACGGACGACAATTTAAAAGGATGTCGATCATTCTGTTAAATTAACCATTAATCAGTCCTCAAATTCGGACACAAATCGCTTATCTCGACCGTTTACTGTATAATAACTTTAAGATGGGATTAAAATTATTATATTCCTTGACACCATGTTCTCAACATCTCTCAAAATAGCAAATACTTTTGCCGACGCTGCTAGCGCCGCCTCTGGCCTGATTATTAAATATGCAAAGTAGGCAGCTGCCTAGGGGTCCCACAACTTTGAGGGACCCCGAGGACTTTTTTGTTTGTGTGTGGGTGCTACTTTCAGAATAATTTAATTTTTGCTCTCATTTAATATACAAGGGCCATGAACTTGAACTTATTCAAATTAAAATCAAGTACCATTTAAATTTTGGAACATTAATTCTAAGAGCATTCCGTATTAATTGCCGTTTTTAAGTTTTATATTGTTTAATGAATATTCAAAATGAAAAATATATATCCGATCCTATCATTAAATAGTATTTCGCTTGTGTTAAAAAGCGTTATTTTTTACTATTTTATTTAAAATTACTTTTTAATTTAAATTTTGATTTTTTTGGTAAGACTTAAGAACATGGTGCGGTTTCTCGCCAAACTAAGAAATCGCGCCAACCATCCAAAGGTCGCCAAATATCCGACATCTTGGATGGTTTCAAAATGAAGAAGGTTATCACATTTGGCGAGAAATCAGTTTGGCGAGGGGGAAAAAAAACTTGGCGGACTGCACCATGTTCTTAAGTCGAGCCTGAGGTTTATCTTGCTTGTGAAGGAAAGAAGGCATACTGAAAGTTCGCTCCGGGCGGCAAAGGTTGCAGTTACGCCACTGCACAAGGTTATGTTTGCAGTGACTAAGGTCTGCAGTCTTCGAAAGGAACTATGCCGTTCGAAGCGTCACTGCTTCGAACGGGCACAGTTCCTCGAAGACTGCAGGCCTCAGTACACGGCGATACCTGTGTAACTCGTGAGTATGAGCATGATGTCTACCCATTTTAATTGATCGTCCAATTTTATTAAAAACGAGCAGAATACTTGACTTATTCTGCCTTTTTAGTATCGAAACATTGGAGAAGACAGAAACACAAGGCATTGTAGAAGGCAGAAACACAATGATCTATTTTCACTCTTCGAAAAGTAAAAATAATTTCCGCTAAAATGGAATAATTGAACCAAAGCAGTAATTGTTCCTGATATAAATTGTTAATCGTCTGTTTTAAAACTTTATTTTAGTGTTCTTCCAAAATTCTCTTAATGTGTCCTGGCAACAGTTCGTGTATTCTTGTTCATATGTTGTTAATGCCCGTATGTTAGAGTGTAAAATTAATTTTAAAACGTTTATCAAAATTAGAGAAAAAAATTGTATGGGAATGAAAGCATTGTCACTGAAAATAAAATAATTTTTTGAGCTTTCAGAAGGTGTAAAAATAGATTTTGTGAGATAATATTTTCGGATGATATTGCGTTAGAACGCCAAAATTTTGCCTAATTTTTAATTAACTGAAATTTTAATTAATTTTCTGCCTTGAAAAGTTGACAGTGATCTTCCTCTTGTTTTGAAAGTCACATGTGTCAAATTTCATCAAGATTGGACAAAAACTGTAAATTTGTATAAAGAACATACACACTTTGCTTTATATATTATATAGATCTATTGAATTTGAATACTGAAATTAAGAAAATGATCATAAAGTACGCTTATTTAAGATAAATAACCGTAACTGGATACAGATTTTAAATAATTGCAACTATAAGAAAAATATACGGAAAATGCATGGCAGAGGTTTCAGTTTAGGAACATGGAAAGATTTTCTGTATCTTCTTTTACCGATACGGAATTGTAAATTTAGACAACACTATTCAAATTCTTTGCCACAATAAAACAATTATATTTGCGGCATGTTTTATGACAGAAACTTTTCAGTAAAGAAATGTCTTTTAAAATGAAGGAATTTTAGACATCGAGCTGGTTCAAAATTGTTACAATTCAGTTTTAAGAATTTGAAGATTTTTTTTTATTTTATTGAAATCTCTCCGCTCCAAGGAAAAGTAACCGATCTTAAGGGGTTTCATGTTTGGAAGCACAAATTACGTATTTAAACACATTATACATGCAGCATTGCGTACATTGTAATATTTGTAACGAATAAAAAAATATATATTTGTAGAAATATTAAAATATTTGAAGAAAAGAAATTAATTAGATAAAAAAAATCGTTTGGCCATAAAAGAAATTATTTTAAAAATATCGTTTTGGCAGTAAAAGAAATTCATTAAAAATCGTTTGGTATCATTTCTTTTCTAAAGGTTATAAAATAGAGTGGCAACGATTTTTTTTTTGTCCTAGTGAACGTTGCCTAGCAACGAAGAAAAAATATGTTGTTAAGATGGAATTCGATGTGAAATTAATATGATGTTAGGTGCGTGTTTGTGTAAAATGTCTGTACTGTGGAAATCGTCAATAAAAATCTTTTTATAAAGAAGGCTCAATATTTCTTCATGAAATCCTGCAAATACATATACACATTATTAATTCATTATTTCTGATAGAGTGAATTTTAGCAATCATTTTGAGAAAATTATAGTGCATTTTTTGTTTTTATTTATTTAATTTTTTGAAAAGCACACTAAGTGTGGTTACATGGATTTTTCAGCTTTTTCGGAGGTAAATTTTTTCAAATTTTTTTTCTAAATTAGAGAAATAAATCGTTAATCGCTTCGCCGGTAGCTCTTGAGGAATGGGCAATAATATCTATTTTTCCTAAAGTTTGTTGAGCTGAAAGTTTCATTCGTTGATAGTCGCAACACGTATCAGACTCTTGTTTGTCAGAGTTCGAATTAGCGCCTGAAAGACACCAATGAACTTTTGAATGCCCGACGCCGAAACTCATTTTTCTCTTCACATTAAGAAAGGAATGATTAATTTCGATCTGATTTCCGATGCTGGTTATGAGTGTGTGGATTTTTTATTCTTTTTCTACCCTTTTTACTTTCTTGTATACGAAGTATACAAAGAGATAGTATTGTAATCGTCAAAAAATTCAAACTCGAGATTTTGACGAATCTCCACGTTTTAGACCTCCCTGAGTACGAAAAACACAATTTTGTAATTATGTCTGTCCGTGTGTGTGTCTGGCTATGAACGATAACTCGAAAACTATTAGAGATACGGGGATGAAATTTGGTAGGTGGTCTTTAAACATAATTTGTAGGTGTCTATCAAATTTTGGACAAAATCCGTTAACGGGAAGTCTGTCTCTCTGTATGTTCGAGGTCATGTGAACACCATAACTCAAAAACTTGAATAGCTAGGTGAATAAAACTTGCTACACAGTTTTATCGTCATGAATGTAGGTACGTATAAAAGTTTGGGCCAAATCCGTCAAAGGGTTGACTGTCTGTCGGTCCGTATAATTTACTTTTGAAGAGAATCCGTTATCACCACGCGCATTCGTACTGAAAGAACGGAGAGTAATTTCATGACGGAGTAGCGAATTACGTCAGTTTGTCCTTGAGCCGGTAAGAGAGGAAAATCGTTACGCATCTCTTTGAATTTGATTCTTTATCTAGATATTTTTCAATCACTATAATGAAAAACCTTCTGATAGTCATTGGATTCTGGGTAACAATAGGTCCGAATTTTTTTAGCCTCGCGGGGGAAGGGGAAACGGCACCTTTTTGGGGAAGTATACGAGAAAGTTTAGGGGAGAACACTCCCGCTGGTTTTCTTAATAAAAGGTCCAATGTCGGAGAGATGAAAGTGATGGATTTCACTGAAGTTGAACGGGCAACCATCCCAGCCGCTCAGAGGGGTCCGAGTAAGCCGTTCTGAGGGATTATTTTAACAGTACGTCTATAGCCCAAACATTCCTTGCCAAACAAAAGTAGTCGTTAAGAGGAGTGATCGTTAAAAAGGGGTGGTCGCTTAAAGAGGTTTTATTGTAATATTATTGTATCTCGACTGCATGCAAAATTCAGAAAGTAGAACACATTAGGTAGTAATTTTTAGTTAAAGATAGTAACAAACGGTTCTATGAATTAAGAATTAATTCAAAGCTTTTCTTTTCACTTCTGAGAATATAACAAGTGTTGAAAAATGCTCTCTACACTATAGTCGGTCCCAAAATTGAGTATACACTTAAAAGTATTTCGTGCATAACAGACTAAATTTTATTTTAAAATAATTGAATTTTCTAATGTTGATACTCTTCCGCCTTCACTACAGTCGCGTGAGAAAATAAAATTTAATTTTTTTTTTTTTCGAAAATTTAACATATGACACCTTATAGAAAAATGATACAAGACAATTGAGTTGAAAGAATTTGTCAGTTTATCAGAAAGTGAAATTCATTACACCGCAAGCAAAGTATGCGAGGCAAAGAAATATATTAAGACACGCTTAAAAATAATAATCGGTCATTGAGAAAATAAATCATCTCCGCGTAGAACGCGAAAGTAATGACGTCATCTGCCGCGAGAAAGGCGACGTCCGACCAGGTTGGAGAAGTGCATGCTGGGAGCTGAAAATCACCTTGGATCGAAAGCTAGGATTCGGTCTGCGTGAGAAAACGTTTGAACTGATCAATAAAAAATTCGTAGAAAATAGAAAAAAAAAAGATATTTTGATCGTTCTTGTTTTAAAACAGGGATAAATATTCCAGTTGTTACCTCAAGAAAATTGAAAATGATAGCTTTATTAGGACGTCGGAAGCGAGAAAATAAAAACTGAATGTTAAAAATGTAAAGGAAAAGTGACTATTGTTTAAAAATTTCTCAAAATTCAGGAAATTACTTTGAAAATTCAAAATAAACTTCATTAGAACGAAACTCGTTTGCTATTTCCGATGGTGTATCTATTTTTTTCGTAAATTATCCGAAACCATGCTATTGAGAAATTAGTGCGAAAAATCATCCAAAACAACATAAAACATTAAATAAGAAATTTTCTAGATTAAATTTTAAAATTCCGGCTTGAAGGCGCATTGAGTCACCATTAAGACTACCTGTGTGCCAAATTTCAAGGTTGTAAGTGCGATAGATTCGTCTGGACATCGCACGCAGGCACATACACACAAACATTGCCTTTTATAAGTATAGATTCCAAGGATAAATTTCCACATTTAAAACACATGAACAAACATTTTTCAAACACAACAGAAACCAGGACCTACTTCCAAAAATTACAAAAAGACACCAAGACCAATAGACGAATACCAAAAACTTCTAATTTTTAAATTAAACATTCCAACCAAAAATAACTCCTTTAAATAAATTCAATAAAATTACGAAATCAATACCAATCCAACAATAACACTTTTATAACAAATCAAATAAATTAAAAAATAATGAATTCAATAAGCACAATAACCAATTAAGTTGAATGCGGCGAGTGAAATCCTCACTTCTGTCTGGTACAGCAGTTGTACCAACCTTCTTCATTTTTTGAAAAAAATAAATCTGATTTCTCAGTATTTACTTTTCCTGTTCTTCATTTTTTGAAAAAAATAAATCTGATTTCTCAGTATTTACTTTCCCTGTTCTTCATTTTTTGGAAAAAAAAAATATGTATATGATTTCTCACTTTTTACTTTCTCGTATACGAAGTATAAAAAGAGAAAGTATTGTAATTGTCAAAAAATTCCCACTCGAGATTTTGACGAATCTCCGCGTTTCAGACCTCCAAGAGTCCGAAAGGCACAATTTAGGAATTATGTCTGTCTGTCTGTGAACACGATGACACGAAAACTATTAAATCCACAGTGATGAAATTTGGTATGTGATCCTTCCACATAATTTGTAGGTTTCTATCACATTTTGGTCAAAATCCGCCTACGGGAAGTCTGTCTGTCCGCGTTCATGTGAACACTATAACTCAAAAACTTAAATCTCTAGATGGGTAGATTTTGGTACACAGTTTTATCATCAGGAATGTAGGCCCGTATCAAATTTTGGACCAAATCCGTCAAAGGGTTGACCGTCTGTCGGTCTATATAATCGCATACTTGTAAACATTATAACTCCTTAACACAAGGACTTATATAAATGAAATTTAGCATGTGGCCTTTTAACCTTAATTGTAGATTTGTATCCAATTTTTGTTTCAATCGGTTAAGAAAAAGGCGTCCGAATTGCTCATTCAATTTTCTTACTTAGGCGCGCTATTTCCCTCTTGGCGAGCGTGACCTTGACGCGCGCTGAAGGAAATAAATGGATACACATTGCTTTCTGGGTTGCAGTAGATTCGAATTTTTTACCGACGAGGGGAAAGGTTTGCCATAAATGCCAAGCATTGATACAGGACGTTCAGATGCTAAATAAATAAATCATGAATAGAGCGAGTACGTATTTAGCTTAATTTACTCTGATAAAAAAAATCAATAATGTTTAAGCAATCATATAAAATGAACACGTAGAATAATAATAATAAAAAAAAGATGCGAGCTAATCCTTTCTAGCCCAGTCACACTTTAAAGCTGATTTAACTTCCTTAATTATATCATTTTCTTTTTTTCACATAATTATAAAATTGGGCGCAAGTCATTTTAAAATTATAATGATGCAGAGTTTAGGAAGAAACCGGAACATATAATAATACGGGACTGAGTAGTGAAATACGGTGACAGTCTGTATATACGGGACTTACGGCTACCCTAGGGAGAGGGAAAATGACACCTTGTTGTGGAGTATACGAGAAAGTTTAGGGGAGACCACTCCCGCTGGTTTCTTCACGTATTCGAAGAGGAAGAACAAGAGTATTAAAACCCCCCCCCCCCCCAAAAAAAAACAATATTTACTTCAAATAAAAACTTAGCCTGTTAAGTAAAATTAAACTTTACACGTGTAGGTGTATACTCAGTTTTGGGAACTGACTGTATATCAAACAAGTGTTCAGTCTCATTTTACCAGTAAAATTGTAAAAATCATTTATAACAGTAAGATGACCAACCGTCTTCTTTTAAGGAAGACCAGTCCTTCTTTTGCAAGTTCTGTCGACTTACGTTTTTTATACTTCACGTTTTTTATATACAGTTCACTCCCGATTATCCGGGTTAATCACCGGGAGGGATCGTACGGACAATAGAAAAACACGGATAATCCGAAAACTCCTTTTTATTAAAGAAAAAATCAACATCAGTACAAAAATATAAAAATTACTTACATTTGCATGCTGTATAACATCAAACTAGGAATTTTCCTTTTAACATTTACTGCTTTAAAAAATCTGTAATGCGTCTTTGCTTCTGCTGTTTGTTCATCTCTTGTCGTATATCGACACATATTTTAAGAACCGCAGTAATGTCACCGTAATCAAATCGTCTTTGTCCCATATAATCTAACAAAGTTTCCACAGATTGTAGAGTAGCAGAATGAGAAATTGTATTTCCCTCGTTTAGTACATCTGTTGCACCAGTACTAGCTGATTCTCCATTATCAAGTTTTTGAAGGATTTCTATTTTTTGTTTAACATTTAAAACGTTTCGTTTTCGTTTCACACCACTCATTTTTACCAGTAAAAAAATTCACGCTACTAACTGACGATAAACAAGACACAGAAACTAAAGGAACACATGCGAAAGTGAGAGAAGACGAAGAAATTAAAGAATAACGTGTCAGAGAGAAGCGTGTTCGTACGAGAATGAGCTAGCAGGAAGTGGATGATTCATTTCTCGGAAAATTAGGGGTTGAACCGGTAGAGATTGCATGTGGAGGAAGGAAAAAATCTATTCTTTAGCCTCCGCCTTCACGGCTCACTAGTTTCACGGAATGAATCTCTCGATCGAACATCAACATCTATTTTACATGCATGATAAGGATGAAAATGTTTCTCTTTAAATTTTTTTTGTGAGTCCGGAATGAGCACGGATAATCCGCAAACCGGATAATCCGCGCACCGATAATAGAGAGTATACTGTATAAATTTAGCCGCATTAACAGTTTTATTTCTTTTTTATTATTTTCTTTTAGTATTTATTTATTTTGTATTTGCTAATGCATTTTTTTTTTCTGTTCGTGGATTTTGCCTTATTTTTACTCGGAAGAAACGAAAGTAATTGCTAAAAATGAAGGTTAGTGTCAATTGATTCATCAGTTCTGTTTTTCATATTTTTTTAAATTTCTTAAGTACTCTGCCAATGTAAATGAGATTTTCAACTATAACAGGGTTCTTACTGATTTTTTAAATTAAAAATCAGGGAGTATTTAAGAAGTTTTCAAGGCGTATTTTCAAAATTTTCAAGGATTTTTTAAATTAAAAATCAGGGAGTATTTAAGAAGTTTTCAAGGCGTATTTTCAAAATTTTCAAGGATTCAATATTTACACATGGAAAAGGGTTCCCTTTTCAAAGTACACAAAAATTATATTAGAGTATTTAAAACATTGCTAATAACTCAAATAAATGTGGTTATATTTATTTCTTTTATAAGTTTTTACTAAGCTGATTTATTCAAGAATGCCATGTTAAATCTATTTATATGAAAGTGGAGTGGTACCGTTTAGACACCTTATGTAGTAGTGCAAAGTTATCCAGTATTTAAACATAGAGGTGCAAAGAGAGACACGGATTTAGATATTAGAAACTGTTTTTTGGAATTTTCACTGCTTATAACAGTATATGAAGAAAATAAAATTAACAAAATTTCTTGGTTATTAAAACTAATTTAGCTAAAATTGATTAATAGTATCCATTTTGCTTCAACTCCACCGTCACAATATATGCCCTTTACAACAAACCATACGTTGCAATTTAAGGTATCCGACTGGTTTAAAATCGTCGTTTTCGATGAAATTATCAAAAACATTTTTATGATTTAATTGTGTAGCCTGTTTAATAAGCGTTCTAAAACTGTTCCACTTTTTACTCTACTTGAATTACAAATGGAGTTACAGCTGTTTTATTACCGAACTGTAAAATATTTTAAGTTGTCCAAATCCGTCCGAGTGTAGACGAATTTTGTCCAAAATTTGATAGAAACCTACAAATTATGTGTAAAGATCGCATACCAAATTTCATCCACGTATCTCTAATAGCTTTGGAGTTATCGTGTTCACAGACAGACATGATTCCAAAATTGTGTTTTTCGGACTCAGGGAGGTCTAAAATGTGGAGATTCGTCAAAATCTCGAGTTCGAATTTTTTTACCATTACAATACTTTCTCTTTGTATACTTCGTATACGAGAAAGTAAAAATTGGTCACCTTAATAACAAGAGATAAGCAGACATGCCACAAAATATCGAGTTTCCAGTATCAGCATACTTAATCGTAGTTCATGATTTCTGAAAGAAAAAAATTCCAAACAGTAGATGACTAGGTTACTTTAGAATTGTTTATGGTTTATGCTAAAATAGGAGAGAGAGTAAAATAAACACATCGAACTTTGTAGCAAGAAAGTTATCGCTTGCAGATTTTTCGTCCAATCAGGCTTCGGTATTAGCTCTTTCTTCTTTATAACCCCGCCCCCCATTTATTTAGACTTGTAAAAAATATATCGTCGTAGGTTTTGATTCTGAATCCCTCTGCGCATGCGTTGTTAGTAGAGTATCAATTCGTTCAGCGTTTTGAGCGCTATTCTGAAATCTGAATGATCTGATGCGGGTTATTTTTTTCTGATCTTTTCTTTCTTCAGCCGCTTGGTGGTTCCGAAATCACTTTAATATTCGTCTAGTTCCGTTTAGATGTATTTCGTTCCATGGCTTCCGAGCAAAATGGTGCGTGTTTCACATTTACGTGGAGATTAGAAAATGCCGACTACTGCTTACAGAAGAAGGGGGAAGACATTGAAAGTCCGGCGTTTGTGGTGGATGAGATACATAGAACGAAATGGAAGCTGACTCGGTAAGACTTAAGAACAGTGTGCGGTTTCTCGCCAAACTGGGAAATTGCGCCAATCATCCAAAAAGTCGCCAAATATCCGCCATCTTGAATGGTGTCAAGATGGCGGCGATTCTACTGACAGCCGTAACAAAAAAATGTAAATAGTAAATAAAATTGGAAATAGCACAGAAAATTGCAAATACTGCATAAAATTGTATGAAATTTAACATGAATTTTCTGACATTCTGGCACAAATTAGAAATTCTGGCAAAGTTTTAGGGTTGCCTACAAAATGAAGAAGGTTACCACATTTGGCGATAAATTAATTTGGCGCGGGAAAAGAATTCAACTTGGCGGACCGCACACTGTTCTTAAGTCGAGCCGCTGACTCTCTATCCAAGAGGTGCAGAAGACGGAAATTTCATCAGTTGTTACCTTAGCAGGGATTCGGACTGCACGGGTGAGGACACTGTAGAGATAATATATGAACTGGCTTTCATCGCACTAGACGGTACCATTCTAACGTCCCACAATGTTCTTAAACACTCTTTTCCTGTGGGTGGAGGCTATGGATACTCCGAATTTGAAAAGCGAGAAGATGTATTTATGTTGAAACGATCTACATTTCTAGCAGGAGGGACCCTTACGACTCGCTGTAGAATTTGGAAGAACCTCGGAGATATGGCAGAGAACGTTCGATGCTTCGCTCTCACCCGCATAGGGGTCGAGAAGAGGTCTTTCGTGTGGAACCTGGAAAACTTCAGCACTTTTCAGCCGGAGAAAGAGTGCACTTATCTGATAAAATCGATGGATAAGAACGCAGAGTTGATGACCGTGAATCTCTCTTTGGTGGGAGGACAAAACTGCGAGGAAATTATTCATTTTAAACTTACCCGCCATGATCAAAATGTTAAATATTGTGCCCTAAGCTTATGTCTCGTCGATGTTCGCGGAAGAGAAGTAAAATGCCACCAAGATGAATTTTGGTTTGGCAAGTTCGATGACTCCCAACGGTTTACTTTCATGTTTTCGAGGCAGAAGTTGATGATGAAGAAATCGATGTATCTGCCCGGCGACATTTTGTCACTACACTGGGAATGGGCCTTTTCGAAAGGGATCATCTCGGAAGAAATTGAAAACGTTCAGTGTGGATACGCAGTTCCGAAACAAACACTTCTGATGATCAAATATGAAAAACGTTAAAGATGTTTCTTCTGAAATGGCTCAGGAATGCAGCTTTAAATAACGATACCGAGCCTTTCTTTTTGCGAATACAATCAAAGCCACTTATTCTTATTTTCTTCATTCAATATTTGAAAGCAGATAATAAATATCGGCTTTTGTGTATTATTCGCGCCTTCCTGCTTTTTCTCTTGTTTCAGGTTGATTTCCTAACCTGAGGATCCGAAATGTTTGGAGTTAAGATTTCAGACTGAACATATTAGTAAAAAACAAACTCTAGTTTTGGACTTTGATGTGAAATAAGTTGCCGAAAGCCTGTATTTATAAAGAATTACGGCAATTTTGTAAAATAAGCTCTGATTTTACTTTGTGATTTGAAAATAAGCTGCGAAAGCCTGTGCTATAAATTGCAAGAATGTTGAGTAGTATATACTTATTGTGTGCAGTTCTGTGGGAGTTATTTGATGTTAATTATTTTGTTATTATTTAATTAATTGTATTCTTTGTGAATTATTTTTGTTGTATTTAATTACTTATTCTTTGATTATTTTGTTGTATTTAATTGTATTCTTTGTGAATTATTTTGTTGTTATTTAATTATATACAGTGTGAATTATTTTTGTTATTGATTTAATTACGTAGTGTTGGTGTTGTCCAGGTGGGTGGTTAAAATTATAATGTCAATCAAAATTTTTGATTGAGATTAAAATTCTGACAATTGTTAGTTGCTATTAGATGAGGAGTTAATATTCAGATCTTAGATTTATTTCTCTATTTTGTGTAATTAGAAGTTAAAAGCTAGGGTGAGGAAAGAAAAAAATGTGCTCCGAAGCATTACAGGAAATTAGTAGTATAAACTTGTTTCGATTACATATAAATTGTAAAATGTTTTCTCAGATTATTAAAATTCTAATTCTTAATGCAAGTTATATGGTATTTGTTGGTGTTAAATGATTAATATTCAGATTTTTAGATTTATTTCTGTTTTTTATATAACTCGGAAGTTTAAAGAAGTTAAAAGTTTGGAATACGAAAAAAAAAAAAAAAGGTGCTGGAAGCAGAGAATTGGGTAGTATGATATGGTTAGTTACGTAGTTAGATAAAGTGAAGTATTTTGTCTTGTTTAGCAAGAAATTCTGATTATCATTAAGTTATTTATGTGATTGTGGTTTTTTTTCTGTCCGGTGATAAATATTCAGAATCTCTTAAATTTATTTCTCTTTTTTTTATACTATAATTTATCTCATTGTTGCAGAATAAATTAAAATGTGCTTGAAGAAGCACACCAGGAAGTTTAATTAGTATAAACTTGTTGCAGCTTGCAGTACACGTATGAAGTATTTTGTCAAAATAATTAAAATTCTAAATATGATTGAAATTTTGTTAGATTAAAATTCTAAGATTATATTAAGTTGTATGTGATTATTCCAATTCTTGTTGATGGTTAATATTCAGATCTTAAATTTATTTCTCTTTTTTATATATAATTTATCTCATTATTATTTACGAATTAAGTTAAAAATGTTGTGCTAAAGCACACGCGCAAAGTTTATTAATTTATAAACTTGTTGCAGGTTACGAGTACGAGGTATAAGAAATATTTTGTAGATAATTAAAGAATTCTAATAGTTAAAATTTTTGTTGAATTAAATGCTAATTATATTCTTGGTTATGTGATTATTGGTCTTGTGTGCCAGATGGTTAATATTCAAATCTTAATTTATTTCTCTTTTTTTTTATACTGTAATTTATCTCATTGTTACGAATTAGAGGTTAAAAAATGTTTATACAAGAAGCTTTTACAGGAAGTTTTATTAGTATAAACACCTTTGCAGGTTGTAGTACATTGTGAAATATTTTTTGTAAGACCGGAAATTCTAATATAGTTAAAATTTTTGTTGAGAATTAAAATACACAATTCATATTAAGTTGTATGTGATTATTGGTCTTGTACCAGATGGGTTAACTCTTCAGTACCAAATTTATTTCTCTTTTTTTATACTATAATTTATCTCATTGTTGGAATTAAGCAGTTAAAAATGTGTGCTTCAGAAGCACACGAAGTTTATTAGTATAAACTTGTTGCACGGGTTGTGCAATTATGAAATATTTTGTAAGATAATTAAAATTCTAATATAGTTAAATTTTTGTTGAATTAAAATGCTAATTCATATTAGTTATATGTGAATTGTGGTCTTGTGCCCAGATGGTTTAATATTCATATCTTAATTTATTTCTCTTTTTTTTTACTATAATTTATCTAATTGTTACGAATTAGAAGTTAAAAATCTTTGTGTGCTAGAAACACACAGGGAAGTTTTTATTAGTATAAACTTGTTGCAGATTTGTGAGTACGGTATGAAATATTTTGTAAGATAATTAAAAATTCTAATATAGTTAAAATTTTTTGTTGAATTAAAATGCTAATTCATATTAAGTTGTATGTGATTATTGGTCTTGTGCAGATGGTTAATATTCAGATCTTAATTTTATTTTCTCTTTTTTTATACTATAATTTATCATTGTTGAATTAGAGTTAAAAATGTTATTGCTAAACTTTAGGGAAGTTTTGTGGTGGTAAACTTGTTTGCAGGTTGCAGTACGGTATGAAATATTTTGTAAGATAATTAAAATTCTAATATAGTTAAAATTTTTGTTGAATTGAAATGTACTAATTCATATAGGATTGTATGTGATTATGGTCTTGTACCAGATGGTTAATATTCATATCTTAATTTATTTCTCTTTTTTATACTATAATTTTATCTAATTATTTACGAATTAAGTTAAAATGTTGTGCTACAAACACAGGAAGTTTTGTGGTATAAAACTTGTTGCAGGTTGTAGTACGGTATGAAATATTTTGTAAGATAATTAAAATTCTAATATAGTGCAAAATTTTTGTTGAATTAAATACTGAATTCATATTAAGTTGTGATTATTGGTCTTGTACTTAGATGGTTAATATTCAGATCTTAATTTATTTCTCTTTTTTTTTATACTATAATTTATCTCATTGTTACAGATTAAGTTAAAATATTTGTGCTAGAAGCACACAGGAAGTTTGTAGTATAAACTTGTTGCAGGTTGTAGGCATTGTAAATATTTTGTCCAGACGTTAAAATTCTAATATAGTTAAATTTTGTTGAATTAAAATTCTAATTCATATTAAAATCTAATTCATATTAAGTTGTATGTGATTATTTGTCTTGTGTCAGATGGTTATTATTGAGATCTTAAATTTATTTCTCTCTTTATGTAATTTAAAAAATTGGAACTAGAAAAAAATGTTGTTCTCCTATTATAAAGGAAATTTAGTATCATAAACTTGTTTCATTTACATATAAAGTGTGTAAAGTATTTTGTCAGATTATTAAAATTCTAATTCTTATTAAGGTGTATGTGATTATTGGTGTTGTGTCAGATGATTGATATTCAGATCTTTAATATCTAATTTTATTCACAGTTAATTGGCAGGTTGAGAATGAAAAAAAATGTTGTACTTCAAGTACAAAGGAAATTTAGTGATGTAAACTTATCAGTCATTGTTAAGTATTTTGTTAGAGAGTTAAATTTCTAATAGGGTAGATGCTCCAGTTTTGGCCACCTTAAAGAGAAATTTTGAAATGGAAATTTCACAGTGGATGACTGTTTAAAGCATATTAAATCATACTTATACTATTCTTTAGCAAATTTTATTGGCTTTCTGCTAGCTATAAAATTTTTCTGAAGAATATTTTTGATTTAGAGTTATGAATTTTTAAATAAATTAACCCCATTTGCACCAGTTTTGGCCACACTAATATTATATTTTTAATAGACATTTTAATGAATTTTAAATAAAAATAAATCATTTTTATGCAATATATATTTTAGTACATTATTTTCTGAATTTTAAATGTGATTTTTTTATGAATTTATAAAGATATGTAATAAAATTTACCTAAGATGATTTTAGCTGCAAATTTCAGTTAAAAAAAACCCAGGAATGCAGAAAACAATAAGTTAATTTGGTTGATAAAATACAAACTATAATTTAATTTGGTTGATAAAATATAAGTTATAATTTAATTTGATTGATAAAATACAAACTATATATGTGGCATAATTTTTTTTGATAAAGTATGAAAAAAAATGGGGAGAGAAATAAATTTACATTGCAAAAGTATAGATTTTTTTTAAATCTTACAAATCAAGAATTTGCATTATTATACTCACTAACAATATCCACAAATATGTATTTTTCTAATTTTTAATTGCAATATTAATCAAATTCATTGGAATCATTTTTAAAATTAGAGCAATCCTTGCACATAGAAGAATATTCCTCACCACTTGATTCAGGTTCCTCAAGTTGAAATTTTCTAACATAAATGTGAAGTAAGCATTCAAAATGGAGATGTTTTTGACATTCCATTTTGAATGGCCTTAACTGCATTACGAACTTTAGATGGTGAGTAGCAAAGTTTTTTTTATGGAAATGCTACCTGCCTTCTTATTTTTAATTAGAGCCATTGCTATGTAAAATGAAAACATGCAAAACTAAATCAATTACTTTTATTTCAGAAACAAAGCTATATCAGTTACTTTTCATTTAAGAAACAAAACTAAATCAGTTGCTTTTTTTTTAGAAATAAAATTAAGTTAGTTGCTTTTATTTTAGAAACAAAACTAAATTAGTTAATTTTATTTCATCCAGATATTCTTAAATTTATGTAATGGCTAAAAACACAGTAATGAAGTTATGTGGCCAAAACTGGAACATGTATAGTGTTCCACTTTTGTCCACCTGCATGGCCAAAAGTGGCACATGTGGTAAATTTAAAGTACCAGTTTTGGCCACCACCCATTTAATCTTAAAAATAATTAATTTTTATACGAAATCAGAGTAAAAAGAAAGCTTACCTCATAGACTCTAAAGGTAATCAGTTTTAGATTAATCATGTAATTCTGAGAGCTTGATGATGAAAAACTGCAAATACTTGTTCCTTAACAAAAACCTTAACAGTTGTGAGTATTCAATACATGATCATGCATTTAATTTTTTTGCAAGTCGCATGTTTGAGAAAAATGAACCAATCAGATTGAAAATAGTAAAATAAGGATAGTTTAAAGTATTGGAATGCTTCTTATTCGTTAATTTGAAATTACTGGTTAATTATTCGAGAAACAGATCCAATGTGGCGAAAACTGGAGCATCTACCTTATTATTGAATTTTGATGGAATAAAAATTTTAGTTCTTATTAAGTTGTACTATGTGACTATTAGTTTTGAGTCAAGTGAGATTAATATTCAGATCCTAAAATTATTTCTCTGAATTTCGATTTACTAATTAAGTTGAAAATGAAAAAATGTCGGAAAAAAAATTATTCCATTTTCAAGTTCTTTCAAAAGTTTGTTCTTTTACGTTTTTTTTTGTGCGTGTGTGTGTGTCAGCAGCAGAATTTTAGTTAAAGAAAAGATCCTATGTGTATGGCTGAAACATTGATTTCCTGATTGACCTATCAATGCCGAATCGTGAAAAATTTGACTCTGGCGTTATATTCTTTTACCATTTGTTTCCAAAGGAATTTTTTTTGCTGCTCTCTTCAAGATATTTTTGTAACATTTTTTACTTGCTCTACGTGAATTAAAACCGAGGTGAACCTTTATTTTGGACACGTTGTTTTATATATGTATATGAATGATACAGTGGCGTAGCTGGGGGGGGGGGCGGTCCGCCCCGTGCGGCGCTTCGAAAGGGGCGGAAAAATCATTCATGTAGAGAAATAAATTTATAACTAAGAAGAGCATCGGCACTAGTTCAATCATTGTATTTACAAATACCAAATCTGGCTCGACTTACGACCACGGTGCAGTCCGCCAAGTTGATTTTTTTTCCCTCGCCAAATGTGGTAACCTTCTTCATTTTGTTGGCAATCCTAAAACTTTGCCAGAATTTGAGAAAATTCATGTTAAATTTCATACAATTTTATGTACTATTTACATTTTTTGCCATGGCTGTCATTAGAATCGCCGCCATTTTGAAACCATCCAAAATGGCGGATTTTTTGCGACTTTTTGGATGGTTGGCGCTATTTCCCAGTTTGGCGAGAAACCGCACAATGTTCTTAAGTCTTTCCAGAAAATAGGACAATTTTTATTTCCGAAACATCTAAAGTAACGTTTGGGGTCAAACCTGTTATTTTTTCTGTTACAAGAAACTGTACATTTTCCATAAAGCTACCATTTTGATGCGAAATGAGAGTATTGAATGTTTCCTTTAAGTGTTGTTTTGTTGAATTTAGCCCAGAAACCGAAGGTTGTATTTTTTCTAGCCTAATACCACGAAATTGGCTCATTTTTCTGGACAAGATACAGTATACTCTCTATTACCCGTGCGCGGATTATCCGTGCTCATTCCGGACTCAAAAAAAAAAAATTTAAAGAGAAACATTTTTACGCTTATCATGCATGTAAAATCGATGTTGATGTTCCATCGAGAGATTCATTCCGTGAAACTAGTGAGCCGTGAAGGCGGAGGCTAAAGAATAGATTTTTTCTTCCTCCACGTAGCCCAGTGGTTGGGTCGTAAAAAAAGGCCGAATTCGGAATTAATTAGGGGAAAGCTGGAAATTGTTTTAATCCCTTCAGTTTAGGTTTGGAATGAACATACTAAGTTTTCCCCCTCCGGCGAGGCGAGCGTTAGCCGCTGCGTGCAGATTTGTAGTCAGAAAATGGGACTTTTTTCAATAATCGAGCAGTATCTCAAAAGCATGTCATTCTATCAAAAACATAATAATACAAAAGTTGTAGAGCTTAAAATTCTGAATAAAATGAGTACCAACACTTATCATATTCAATCAAAATTAAGCTCACAACTGCGCTTCAAAGTACTGCCTAAATCGCTAATCAAGCGCTTGAAGTGAGAACGGACCAATTTATAGGTTCACCCTCCCTCCAATTATTATATATACATTTTAAATTTGATCATGATGCTTTTATAATTATTTCAAGGCTTTATTTAGTATATTTTGAAGGAAAAACCACTGTTATTATGATTTAACAAAGGAAAACATCACACGAAAGCTTCAGCAATGACTAAGAGCGTAATGAAAAACAACGATTTTCAGTTTAATATTTATTATTTAATTACGCATAATTGAAGTGATATTAAATAGATAAAAAGGTTTTAGATATATTTCAATTTTTCAGATGTTTAAGGTTAGTCATAATCATTAATGTCGGTTTGCTTACTGTCACTTTCCTCCACTTGCAACTTTTGATATTCTTCCTCCAAGTCAATTTCTAAAATTATGTCCTCCATCCTGATATCGATTTCAGCCTCTTGGTTAGCTAAGTTTGTAATGATGCTATCTTCTAGACAATTGGTACACCCTTGTCCTTTGTAGGGATAGCAAATCGTAGAACATTTAATGCCAGATTTCCTACAGGTGCAAGTACACCCTTTTGCTGACTTGTAATGATATCATAGAGAGAAGGGCTGGAGAAGCTGGTTCCTTGTGGGTAGTGACTGAGAACAATCCATGTTTGGTTTCTTTCCAACACCAATCTAAGGGCATTTTGGCAAATCCACTCCAATGTTATGCACGGAGAGAGTATTCACTTGCAGCTGCTGTAGTGGGAGGGAGAAGTACTAAAATGAAATTATTTTTTACTAGTTATTTTTGAAAAAGTTTAAATATCAGATAATCCCTTGTTTCTTCACTTTTCTTTCTCCCATACAGGGCTATCAAAACTTTCTGTCCTACTTCATCTATGTCATCCGGGCATGCATTTTCATTACAGAAAATGTTCACAACTTGTTGCAGTTCAAAACATTGATAAATTTCTTCTTAACCTGCCTGAAAAGAGCAGATATGGTATCACAACCACTGAACGCATGAAGAAACAAAATATTGTCCCTTATTTGTGGAGCAATATTCAGGGTTGCTGCACGATATAAAGCATCTTCTGCTTTACCTCTTCCAGGCTTTAAGAAGAAAATGTTTGCGTAATTAGTAGATGCTGCTATTATAACCAAGAGGTCGATATCTTCACCAACAACCATAACACACTGTGACCTTTTCTCTATTTACAAAACACTTTTGATTATTAGGTAATCAGCATATTCCTCAGCTTACTTCACAACAAAACCTTCATTTTGAAACTTAACACATAACATATTTATAAGCCTTTGCTTGTTCTTTTAATTTGAACAAAAAATTCTCTTGGGACATAGTGGCTGACATCGGTTCATCAAACATAACATAACCAGATATGTGTTTCTTTGTTCGTTTAATACGTTCTACCGATTTTGTACTTTTCACTGCATCTTCAGGGTAATCATCAAAAACTATTGTGGCCCCTTCATTGAAGTGCTTTTTGGCGTAATCAACATATTTCTTCAGGATGAAGGGAAATTATTCCTTTGTCTGCCACAACACACGATGTAACAGAAATCCACCATTAACCACATAACATGCTGAAGTGAAATGCACATCAGTCTCAGTAGAAAATAAATCATAAAATACTGACTTGCGGGTTTTGCGTAGTCATCCTTCATCAAAGAGTGACAATGGGAAATGGGCCATCTCAAATTCAAAATAACTGCAACAGACATTTTAGGAGAGATATTATTCTGAATATTGTGTCTGGATTCACAGGAATTAATTCATCATGAACTTTCATCTTGGAAATGAAACTACTAACAGGCATTACTCAGTTTTTCCGTTTAAATGTAACAACGGCAAAATTATTACCAACAGTTTTTGACAAACAATATACTTCGATTTCATAAGCTGTGTGTCAATTTATACTTCCATCTGCCGCAAAACCACTTGCTATAGATGTGAAGTGTTCACAAAAAAATCCTTTCATTGATTTCCGAAGGATCCTGATGTTCGGAAACTTTGGATTTATAGATGCAAAAGAAAATATCTGTTTTATCTCTCTCTTAAGATCTTAAAGATGTCTTAAACATTCCATATTTCGATTCCTTCGTGTGTGACTCGTTAACAACGTTTTTACAAAATGTCAGGCTTAGAAAAAGTTTTTCTGTTGCAAAAAGAGTTCTGAAAAAATGATATTTATTCCGTTACGTATCATTGGGACTAACAAGGAGAGGGCACGACTTGGGAAATTCAATTCGGGATGAAACTTGGCATATTAGTAACATACCATTAGGGTGTTCACCCATTAATCTAAAAAAGTGCAATGCCCAGTCAATTCGGAGGAAATGGCCCTCAAACTTTGGGCACAACTTATATACCAGTAACACTACACAAGCAATCAGTGTTCTGATAGCTTAGATGTCAGCGTACTCGATTACCATTCGCTAGGTCTGCAGTTCGATCCTGGCTGCGTTTTGTTTTCAATATTATTCCAAATTAAATTAAAAATTTAAAAAAATATTTTAAATTAAAACTTTAATTATATATTTTTGGGCAGAAAATAACTTTCTTGACACCTTTTATTTTCATGAATAAGTTCTTCATCACTCACAATAATTTTTTCAGCCAGGATGGCTAAAGTATTTTGGAAAATTTCTTCACCCATCAACATTGCTTCATGAGAAATTGAAGCTGAAGATTCTGATGAAATGAAATTATTTTGAGCCAGTAAACCTTGATAATAAATAACAGCATCTTTTAATCTCAACTTTGACACTTCACTGTATAGTGATTCTTGTGGTTTCATCTTCAACTTCCGACACACTAGCAGTATTATAATTCATAGACATTTTCACTTTAGAATATTTTAACTCTCTGTATTATGCTAATTTAATCAAAAAGCAATGCGAAACACTTCAAAATCCAAGGTGAATAACCTCGTTTGTTCAGGGCTTCTAAAGGAATAGAAGTAAAAGCACTGTCGAAGAATTTCATATGGTAATGAGTAAAGCCATTTGTCCCTTTTCAATTATTGAAATTTCGGACCATCTGCCTACGCATTTAATAGATTAACAGCTGCTCTCTGCTATTTTTATTCCAGCATTAAAATATTGGATCATCTGCATATGTATTCAATATATGAACATCTGCTTTCTACTGTTTCCAAGATAAAATAAGAACGAAGAATTTGTGAATATAAAAACCCAATAATTTAAAACTTTCAATGAATTTAGAATGAGAATTTTAAGTATAGTTAATATTTATCACCATTAAAGATGTATTTATAATTATTTTACCGTTTATATATTATTTTTATTATTATTTTATCTGTAATACAAGTATCATATAAATAAAGTTATTTTCTGCATAAAAATAATTAAAGTTTTGGTTTAAAATATTTTTCTAATTTTTAATTTAATTTGGAATAATTTTGAAAAAAATAAAAATAAAGAAACCTCAGCCAGGACCGAACTGCGGACCTTCCGAATGATAAGCGAGAGCGCTCACATCTGAGCTATCTGAGCACTGATTTCTCGTCAAGAGTTACTGGTATATAAGTTGTGCCCAAAGTTTGAGGGCCATTTCCTCAGAGTTGGCTGGCCATTGCACTTTTTTAGATTGATGGGTGAACACCCTAATGGTATGCTACTAATATGTCAAGTTTCATCCCGAATTGAATTTCCCAAGTCGTGCCCTCTCCTTGTAAGCAGTGTGCTCTCAAAGCGACGTCATCAACGCATCCTCTCTCTGTGCTTGTATTTTAACTATCGATGGATGATGAACACGTGTTTCCCATATGCCCAGATGGGTAAATATTCACTAATCAGCAACAAGAATAACAAAGTCCCTTGTACAATGCAACTTGCTTACTTAAAAGAGAACTGGAAACTTTTATTCCTTCAGAGTCTTTCTTTAAAGTTGATTGCATATTACTCTTCTCTGTTCGTGGCAATTTCGCTTATGGTACTTTTTTTTATTGAAATCATTTTTTTGTATTTCAAGCGCAGTTTATAATTTTTGAAGATTTCTTTTGCAAAATAACCGGTAATTTATTTAAAATGCGGAGCAATATCTGAATGCAGAAGAATCTTTGAGTTATTTTGAAGAACTCCCCCCGGATGAAAAACCCATTGCTTCTAAATAATAAGCACACTCTCAACCATTGCTGAAGCTTTTTTCGATGTTTTCCTTTGTTAAATCATAATAACAGTGGTTTTTCCTTCAAAATATACTAAATAAAGCCTTGAAATAATTATAAAAGCATCATGATCAAATTTAAAATGTATATATAATAATTGGAGGTAGGGTGAACCTATAAATTGGTCCGTTCTCACTTCAAGCGCTTGATTAGCGATTTAGGCAGTACTTTGAAGCGCAGTTGTGAGCTTAATTTTGATTGAATATGATAAGTGTCGGTACTCATTTTATTCAGAATTTTAAGCTCTACAACTTTTGTATTACTATATTTTTGATAGCATGAAATGTTTTTGAGATATTACTCGATTATTGAAAAAAGTCCGATTTTCTGACTACAAATCTGCACGCAGCGGCTAACGCTCACCTCGCCGGAGGGGGAAAACTTAGTATGTTCATTCCAAACCTGAACTGAAGGGATTAAAACAATTTCCAGCTTTCCCCTAATTAATTCCGATTTCAACTACCCAACCACTGGGCTAATTGATTTATGGCTGTGTAAGAAATGAAATGGCTGAAAAAGTTCAAATCTGTGTTCAATGTTTGCCGTATCGTGATTTCACACGTCAGCAGGAATTGTAACGTTTGCTTTACCCGCGAGGACGCGCGTCTGGCTTCTTAGGCCCGGGATCCTGTTTTTTAATAAAACTCGCAGGAAATTACAGTTATTTAAATACATTATTATACATTGTATAAAATATAAAAAAATTATTTGTAGTTAAATCTCTTTCGGGGAGTACATTAAAATAATGAAAACTGATGAGTGCTTATGCTTCCGAGTTATTTAGGAACAGTGCGCGGCTTCCCCGGCCAAAGATAATTGCAATGTCCTAGATATAAGTATTAATGCACTCCAAAAAAGTTGATATCATTGTCTTATCGATAAGCATTGCCAAGAATTTTGAACAGATGTTACAACTTCTGCTTCACCAATATTTCTGGGCAGTTTCATGACGATGAAAGATCTTATATTTTTGTGTGATTCTTTTTTACACCATTTGATAACTCACGCTTTCAAACCATTTTCTGTTGATTGCAGCATTTTTTAATTCCTTCTTTCTTCTAAATAATCTAAAAAATCACAAATATCCTAATCAATGTCTTTTTTAGAATTCGACTAACAATCACTATCTATTCCTCAACAATATATTTCTTATCTTCATTAACCGATAATTAATTAGTTGATAGTTCAGTGAAAACTTTTTCAATCTTCACATTTCATATTTATTTTTCAAATAGCGAGACATTTTCGCGATTTATCTGTTCTCCACAGCAATCCTACAAAGATACGCGGGCGGGCGCATCGGGCTTCCGATGCCCGAGTATATGCTTCTGACATAAGAAATGGGGGAAATTCTTTAAATTCCTGTGATCAGCAAGTAAATGACCTTCATTGCTGCTACTGCAACTCTGAAAATTTTTCAGCGAGGGGTTGATTTTCTGTACTAGATTCTTTTAGCCACCGGGCCTGACAGGCCCGAGGCGCCTCCTCCCAGATTAAGAAGGATTTTAAGTACAAGAATAGATTTACTCTGCGGAAAGCCTACGTTCTCAACAGACCACTGATTATTGCATCACAAGGAACTCTGTAAACTTACGGGATTTTACTTGCAAGTTTAGGAAAATAGGAAATAATGAATGTATTCGCTATTGATTAATGATTCAATTTTGATATTACACTATCTGAACTTCTAAAACGAAGTTTCATTAGTAAGGAAACAAATTCTATTCATCACGTTTGGCAGCCTTATAACACTGACAAACAAGTGATAACAAGTGGTAGAACTATCACAGCTACCTATAAATAACAGCAATCTGTTATAGGGACTTCGCTCTGTACTTATAACATGAAACATAGCTACCTAGTTAATATGCCGTAAGCGTTAGGAAGTATTTCGCAGATCTCATAAGAGGTTTGTCAGAGTCCTTGAACCCTCTAATAAAGGAAGAACAGTGAAATGAGGTAATAAAACTGAATTTATAAAAAAAGTTTTAGAATGGCAGAAGCTCGTGTAAGGAAAAAAAAGAAATTATGTAGTGTTGTGTAGAGTTTTCTTGGATTTCAGATAAAGTCCTTTTTCCCCAACTTCAAGCGGGGAGTTTCGTCTGGAAGGTGTCTTTCACCCTTTTCGTCGTGGGTGGTGGTTTGCGCCTGTTTTCTCCTGACGGAGCGCCCCGTTCCTAAATAAAATATAAAAAAAATTGAGGGGTCCCGTTTGGGGTCGATGACTGGAATCTGGTGGTCGTCGGTCTCAGAGAGAGAGAGGTTTTTGGCTTGGAAGAAGAGAGGGCCCTGCCCGTTGGCTCTCGGCCGGGGTGCGGAGCTTTTGCGGAAGAATGGTTGTCGGGCCGGGCTGGAGACGCAAATTTTGCTTTTAACAGATAACCCGGGTGGAGACTGAGGCTCCTGTGCTGCAAAGCTTGTTAAGCGGGGAATAAAGAAAAGGCAATTTCTAATGAGGGAAACCGTGCAGATTTTGATATTCAATGAGACCACTATGCCTGCGAAACAAACACCTCAGAAGCCAAATGAAGGAAGGAAGGATGAAGTGGTCCTGCTGGACCCTCCCTCGGACCGTCCGGAGTTGGTAAATTTTAATACCTCATCGTGCCGTGCCTTAGCCGTTTTCCTCATTCTACCCACAATATAGAACTGGCGCTACGCCATGTCCTGTCAGATCTGAAATTGAGGATCCGTTGAGGAATCATACTCAACAATAGCCCCTTTGAAACTACAGTTACCGTGTATTATATTTTTTCTGATGCACACATTACTAAGGAAGTTGATATCCAGTGCACCGCCATATCCGACCTGGAAAACGAACAGTTACGTGTTTGACATTTAAAATTTTATCCTGACTATATAAAAAAATAAATATGGTAATCCTAATTGTGTAATTTAAGGGGTAGTAATTGATATTAGTTAAATTAACGAAATAAAAATTGGTAATCGGAAGAATTATGAGGAACTATCGAAGGGTTAATTTGATATATGGAAGTCATGATTAATGGTAATGATACAGTTGCTGCTATTTATAATTTTAAATAAATTAATTACAGGTATAAAAAAATGCAAGTAATATATGATAATATTAAGTCATGTAGGATTTAAAGATGTGCTATATATATATATATATGTAAGATCAGGCTTTATATAAGGAGAAGGCAGTCCATTTTCATTAAGGAAGAGACGAATTTTGTTTAGATCTTCATTTTATTTATGCATCAGGTTTTATTTCTTCATAGCTAAAGGTATTTCATTTATTTGCAGCTCCATGACCAGAATTTAGAAGTTTTTACGCCCAAGCGGCGCGTTGTTGTTGAAAGCTTACACGTCGGCGTGGAAAAAGGCAGAAATGAATGCGCAGAACGCTTAAGTACTCAGGAGAGGGAATTTTCCCTTTTTGAACCTCGTGACTTGTAAAGAAAGTTGTAGTCCGTTAATTATGATGAAAGTAGAAGTATTTAAAATGAGGTGTCATTAAGATTATTTAGGAAAGTTAAATTAAAATATCACACACATATATATATATGTATAGATTATAATACCTAACAAGTTCAACTCCATATAGATTCAATTTTTATATGTGGATTTGACTTGATGAATTATTTAAATTAATTGGTTATTATTGCAGTTTGATTAAAAATTTAAATGGTTTGCAATAATTTTCTAAACTTCTTTTTTTATTAATTTGAAAACATAAGCGTTAGTAGAATAGAACATATTGTTAATGTAAATTTTAAGAAATTGGAATATATGTGACGATTAACCTGATGAAGAACAATGTGTTTAAAACCTACTTATAAATCATTGCATTATAGTGAGATAATTAAGATATGAAATTAACATTTATTTATTGGTATCTATGTTAAATTACATTTGAAATTATCTGGCAGCTTGTAAATTAAGTATCATATCCGGAACATCAACGTAAGAATTATGTTATTAAATTGAATTTAGGACTTATATAAAAAAAATTATTTGTTTACAAAATGTCTTATGCGTAGGTGTAAGGGCAGCCACTATATTATTGAGATATATTGGCTTGTAAAATCTTGAGTAATTGAAATATGTGTGACATGTATTTAATAGAAGATTCATTTGTTAGAGAATTATGTGTGCAAAACTTTCTTATAAATCGTTACCTAAATTAAGAAAATTAATAAATGAGAAAACATATATGTGCTGTTGTATTTAAATTACATTTTGAGTATTTTTAGTTGATTGCTATTTGTTATTCGTTGTATGTTATTGTATGTTCTAGGAAGTTTGATTTGAAGGAAGATTAATGATAGACCTAAAATCTATTAATAAAATGTTTAAAGTAAAAAAAAAACTTTGGAATGTTGGTGGCCACTATTATTTGAAATTTCTTTTGTAATGAACAGTTGCTAATGAGATAAAGTTATATATATTTACTGTAAAAGATGCAGCATACATTGATTGAATTTTAAACACAAATGAATCCTTTTGTTTAAACTGGATCGACCCTAAGCAAGAATAATATCTATAATATCTGATACATTGAATCAGTTTCCTTTTATTGTGTTTTAATAGTATTTGTTTTGGTGTTTGTGTTTTGAATTTATTTTATGTATTAACATTAATTATAAGGCAAAATAAGAGATGAGTATCGTGTTGTAAAATGGTAGGGTTAATTTTGATGTTAATAAATGTCATTAGTTTAAGGTAATTTGGTCTCTGATTTATTTGCCACCACTATGACACTGATGGAGGTAACTATTTGGTGTAACCTGGGTTAAAGATGAAAAATATAACATCTAAGATTTTTATAAATATAAGACACAACGCAACTAAAGATCTTTATGAATTGTTTTGGTGTTGAATTTGGTGATTATTTTAATGATTAATTAAGAACTGAAATTAAATTGAAGTTATGCTAAAATGGGACTAAAAATGAATTAATTATTGGTTTGATCAAATGCTTTTATACTTGCCTTGCACATGTAAATGTAGTTTAAAATCTAAGATGCTGTGAATCTAAAGGTAAGTAAATTGAGTAAATGGAGTATTGTTGTTTTGAGTTATCTGAATACTGAGAGTAAGAAGGTATAATTAGTAGAAAAATTAAAAGGTTTATAATTAGTATTAATTTAAAGGTTCATAAATTAGTACTTCTAATAATAATAATATTTTATAAAAAGACTAGTTAAATTAAATAAAAATCCTTACAACAGTAGATAACGGACACAAATTTCGTCTTTAAATTATAACTTATGAGACTTCACACTGATGACAGACAACCATTCTTGCGAATTTAAAAACATTATTCGTTTACGTAATAACATTAAATTGTTAATTTGAAATGGAACTCCTCTAAAAACTGATAAGTTAAAATGCTATCATATGACTGACGTAATTATAAAATGCTTTCGACTTTAATATATTTTGACGAAGAAATATGAATAAGACAAAAAGTGTTGCAATGGAAACGTTACACGAAATGCAAATCACAGGACTTGCCAAGTGAAATGTGTCCATTAAATACTGTTGTTCTTCTCGTGTATATGAAATGATTTGGTTTGATTAGAAGTTTCTGAATCTGAATTTTAATACAAAAAGCGTACAGATGCATGGCTTTTATTAGAATTTTTTCAACTTATTGATGCCAGAATATGATCCTTAACTGATTTATTTGCCAAACTTTAAATTCGTTTAATATTACTTTCTTGAGGGAATGTTTTTAAACAACTTTCATGATGTCGTCCATGATTGAAATTCTTTAACAAGAGTGTTTTCTTTAGTCAGAGATGCGGAATTTCAGCAGAATCGAGTCCTGAACCAGAAACCCCAAAATATTTAACACGAACTCTGCCATCTGTCTATTGAAATAACCGATGAATTTCACAATGCAGTTCGTACCATAACAATACATAAAATAGCTGCTCAACGTGACATCCACAGGATTCATTGTACAACCTTAAACAACGCATGGTGTTTTAACTATTGATAGACTCCTAGTGAGGTGTTGATAGCAATGGCGATAATCGTTTGTATGGAATACACCGTTATTTCGAGCATCAAATGTTTCCTGTGTCTCTAGAAAAAGACTTTGAATGGGTTCAGATACAGGGAGCTTGTGAACCAATGTACATATTCATCATATCCGATTCACCAGTGTTGTAGAGTCATATTCAGAGTATTTAACAAATGTGTAAAATGTACCAAGATTCCAAGATGAGGATTTTGAGGGAATTCATCGTTATTTCGAGAATCAACTGTTTCATTTGTCTCTAGAAAAAGAAATTGAAAGAGTTCAGATTAAGGGAGCTTGTAGACCAAACTACCTGTTCCTCATTTCCATTTCACCGGTGTTTCAAAGTCGTATTCAAAGTTATCTAACAACTGTATAAAGGAAACCAACCTCCTTTACAATTGACTTTCCTTTGACATACACAAAATAAATGGACGTTCTACGGTGAACAGTTTGTTCTGCAACAGACTGGATATAAATATCACAGAAACACATCCTAGTTAGCACCCGTAATGCTCATACTTCAGCAAATGGTATTGTGCTGAAATCTGATATTTCATTTTCTCTTATTAAGAACCAAACTGGACTAGTAGCTTTCATTTTAAATCCCCAGTCTGAGTAGATTGTTACCAAGGGATCGGAAACAACGTTGCTCATCTTGCGGTAAATTATCACCCCTACTTTTTTCATTGCATCAGTTCGCAGATAAGCTGTATACAGGGTGCCCACTAAAGTCCAATACCACCTTTTTAACTACCGAATGGCTGCAGCTATCTTCATAAGAGTGGTGTCTAGGTATGGTAAAGTGACTATGCGCTACTGGATGAAATCGCTTACAGCGCCACCTGGTGGGAAAAGGTGGAGTTAGAATTATTATCTCTAATGCGGTACGAGATAGAGGAAAAAAGTGAATTACAAAGTTGTAGAGCATTACCGATTTATTACAAATAGACACCTTATGGTCATGAATGCTAAAGACAGAACGCTTAAAATGAACATTTATTTGTTTGCGATTTCCTACACTGACACGTAATAATTTTGTCTTTATGTTTGGTCTTATACTGTCTAAATCCACCAGTGAGGATATAGACTTCGTTAGTGCTCAATCTACAATCTAGTTGAATGTGTAATGTTGTTATGAAAAAGACTTGGGCGCGCGGGTGACATTTAAGGTGTTCTTTCGTTCAACAAATCAGATTCTGAATTAATGCGTATATTTATGAAATTATTTTCTTTTAACTTAAGAATGAATTTTTTACCATGTAACTTTTCAAAATCTTGAAAATATCATTAGTAATCAATGACACACCGTTCTATACTTCAGTCTTTCAATATTAACAGTAAATTGCATTTTGTTGATCTAAAAGTTGGTGTCAGTTTTCGCCTCAGTCTAATCAATTTTACCAATTTCGTTTCGATACACATAGTCCGAAATCGAGGAGGAAATATTATAGCTTTCCTTATCGACTTTTGCGTTCAAGTCATTGAAAAGACTTAAAGATACAAATTTCTGAAGAGTTTTAAATCAACTAACCTTGGGGGAAAACAACCTGAAATTATCCATTTCCTTTTTTAAACATATATGCGAATTTTATTTAAGTGTAACTATGTAAAGTTCTTAGTAACATTTTCCAAAATTTATATTTTTTATCTGTTTCAATAAAAACTTTTGTTTCTCTTTCATATAGTTAAAGTATACATGGGTGTAAATATTTAAATGCATAATTTTAAAACATAAATGAGGAAATTTCCCTTATAATTTCTTGTGATTAGTTACATCCATTTAAAACAGTTGTATTTTCATTCGCATGCACATAATTCTATGCGAATCGATTATATTTTATGGATAGCGTGACGAAGCAAAATCTAAGTTGAACATCAAAAACCCAATTTCAGATCAGTAATAACTTGCACATAAAACTGAAATTCTTCTAAATTTTCTAACAATAAATTGAATTATTAATGGATAGAGAACGGAAAAAACTGATTATTGGACGAAATAATTGAAAAAAATGACCAACAATTGATTACAATCAGAATCGTTATCAATTGTTTTAAAGTTTTATTGCAATTTCAAAACAGATAATATGATTTCAAATTGTTTTTAATGTATCTGGACTTACTGCAAAGAGGCGAAGTCTCTTCTATCATGGATGAGACAGCAAGGCATTCTAAAAAGGCTTTCATGCCAATTTTATATCTCTTTCATTTGACTGGAATGAGGATAGCACCTTACCCAAAATCTTTCCGGAGGAATAAGCTTTCTAAATGGATTTGGAATTCCCCAAAATACATGTTCAATATTATTTTGATTCTGTCTGTGCTTCAGTACACTTTGGGTTTGTATATATTTCAAGCTCCAAAGATGAATTTGGCACGCTGTTGATTGTTCTTCTTCAAACGAATACTCATATTTTTTTGCAGAAATCTCGACAAAAAATTCTGCTATTATTCGAAAAGATTTCAGAACTTGCAAAAATACTGCATTGCTTTAAAAAGTGGAAGTCACTTAATACTCTAATCATTATTTATTTTATCTATGTTGTTGTAATGAGCGTATTCTTTTCAATGAATGTTATGAGTTCCGAAAGGAAATTTCTTGTATATCAAAGAATGAATCAGTCGAACATCATTTCTCGGAACTTGAAGCATTTTCATGCAAGAACTCGAGGTGAAGCGAATTTCATAATGATTTTTGCTTTGCAGTCACTTTTCCTTTCTGTTACCGCATATTATCTCTTCATATGTAAATGTCTGGAATCATTTCATCGCGAATTTGTTTATAGATCACATGCTTTAATTACAAAGAATAGCCAACAGCGTCTGCTAATTATATATCGAGAAGTGAACGCAACAACAGCATTTGCAGATGATATTCTTTCCTATCCAGCATTCACTACTGTTCTGAATGGCATGATTGGACTTTTCAATTTTGCGTGCCATTTTATTTACCATTTAAATTTCATGTTTCTCAGCAATTATATCTGGCTTGTCACTCATATAGCTGGCATAATTCTCTATTCGACTTTCCTGCTCGTCGTAATGTTGTCTGGAGCTGGCGTAAATCAAGCCGCGAGGATATCAATGGAAACATCTGAAGATTTGCTTTGGCGATTTCCTAAAGATTTCGGAAAATTGATGAAGATACTCAGAAAACGATCGAGCTTTGCTGCGCTGACTTTGTGGAAAATTTATACTATTGAAAAGTCGCTTTTTATCAGTGCAATAGGAACTCTCGTTACATATGGATTTCTATTGGGCGGCATACAGAACTTAGATTCAAACGCTAACGCGACCTAAGTCCACATGCTATCTTTACCAATATTTAACGCAAATGTATTTGTGTCTGTCTGTTTGTCGGCTCAAAATCGAAATTCGGCATTTCTTCGAAATTTGAATAAGAAGTTTCATTGGTTTCCGAAAATGTTATTGCAGAACAAAATACTTTCAAACCATCTAAAAATTCAAAATTTTACCATTTCAGTGATACAAATTTAGTTGTCATGGAATTTTTTTCTAATTTTAATAAAATTTAAAATGTTTTTTAACATTATTTGTAGCAAAACTGTCCGTTTTTGTAATGAGTCAAACATAGTATTTTACTGTTTTACGAAGCCTTTAGATGACATGCTGTTTTCTCTGTTAAAAAAGATCCTTGTACCTCAGATACTTTTTTCAGTCAGGAATTTCGCTTCAAATTCCTGACTGAAAAAAGTATGCTATGGAAAGGTAGTGAGTGTTCTTATAATTTATGGACATAAGATTTTTTAACATCTTTTTGTGTATAATTTTAAGCATAAGACAGCTTTAAATTATATTTTTCATTTCACTTATTTTATATGTGTGTGATTTATTTCCTATATCTTCTAAAGTTATAGGTATATTGAATTGTACATTTTATAAGACAGCCTTTGTCGACCAACTGGTTCACTCAAATAACCAACTGTACAATTATTAATAAGAAATAAATTACTATTTAAAAGTTCCCTTTCATTACTTGACAAGACTGAAAAATATGAATTTATTGAAAATTGAAATTTATTCTACAATGATATACCTTTTCCTAAGGATTCTTTCAAAACCAAAGACCTAAAAGGTCTGGTTCTTTTGGTTTTTGTTAAAAAAGGGCATTTGCACTATTTCTTTGAGGAAGGGTTTTTCCTATTTTTTCCCAATCTATTGGATAAATTCAGGTTACAGAGGGGACTTAAATTTTGACTCTGTTAGTCGTTTCCTCTACATAAAATTTATCCCTCCTCGTAAACTTTGGAATCCTAATGGAGAGTAACCTTTGATAAAGCTCTCCGTTCGGATTCATATTCCTTTGTTTTTCAATTTTATTGTGTTTTAATATATATTACAATTTGATTTTTGTCCTTTGATGGCTTCATATTCTGTTAGTTAAAATTGTATTCTTGTCAATGTAATCCTGATGATGTTGCGCTTGTGCGGACCAAATGCATTGTGTCTATTGTTTATATTTTTCTGTTTATCATTTTTTTCATATTTTAGTATTTAAAAATATGATGCTATGAAGAACAGAAACGAAATAACCTAAAAAATAAATTAAATTTTCAAAAATACTACCAATTTTTTTAAAAAACCCTTCGAAAATAAGTTAAATGGTGATTTTTCAAATATTTTTTTTTATTAATAAAAGTTTTTTGTATCATTTGTTATCTTTCTCAATTAGAAAAAAATCTGAATTAAAATTACTTTGAAATTAAAGTTCCTAGTTTAAATTTAAATTAAATTAACTGGAAAACTGTATTTAGAAAGCAAAGCAAAGCGCAAATATCTATTAGGGCATTATAAAAATTTCAATTTGAAGCAAGAGCGAGAAAATATTTCACTGCACAAAATTTATGAAATGAATTAAAAACCTATTCATTGAAAGAGTTTGACCTCAAAAACTGATTTCAAAAAGTGTATAGCATCTTATCGTTGGAAAGTGAAAATTTATTGCAGACTTAATAAAGTTAATGCAGGCAAGACAAACCTTGTTAATCACAGCTTTAATAATGGAAAAAATGCGAATGAACGATTTCATGAAACATTGAATATAAAATATTAAAAATATATTTAAAAAATTTCAAAAATGTAAAAATTAGGGAAAAAATTGCTCAACAACTAAATTAGTATAATCATCATGATATTTTTTCATTTTTAAAATCATGAGGATATTAATATTGTGAGAAAAATATTTCCGAATGTTATCGTGGAAATACGCCAAAATATCGCCTAATTTTTAATTAATGAAAACTTCAGTAAATACGCTAATAGATGCATATCACCCTAAACTATATTTTTGCCAAATTTGGCAGTTCTAAGTCTATCAGTCGTCCTTGTAGAGCGCTAAAAGTCACACACACAGACTTTAATTCTCTTTTATTATTAGTAGAGTTGGTGATCTTTCTTATTTTAAGTGTAACAATAATTGTAGCTTTTTAATACTGTTATTCTTTTATGCACTACATTTAGTTCATGAATTAAAGAGTACAATCATTGAAACAAAAATTATAATCATACAAGACTTTAATAAACAAAACCGTTATTATAACTCAGATATATTGTTAGCCAAGTATTTTAGATTTTTAGATTTTTTTACAGCTATAAACTTAAAACCGTTATATAATTTTATCTGTCAAGGATATGCATTCAATGATGAGATTGCCAACACTTTTAAAATAGCACATCTATATATAAGAAATTCAATTATCATGTTTTCAAAGGGAAAAAAATGTCATTTTAAGTGATGCAACCATCTTTCAGAGTGAATAAATATTAACTTTGCCTATCTCTTAATTTACGTAAGGAATAAAAATCAGCTTCTTAGCAGCCCTTAAGAATTCGATATGTTTTCATTATAACCTTAAACTATTTTCTGACTCGCATGCTAATTATGCTCGTAATGAGACTTAGTACCTCATCAGTGACAACTTGTGCTCAGGAAATTTTTTTCAATTGACAAATTTGTTTCACGACTCCAGACTTTCATAAACAAGGTGTGTCTCTACTTCCCTAATTTGTGTGAATAAATGCCAGCGTCAGTAGATTCAGGCATCAGCAAATCACAACGCCTTCATAAAAGATTTTAATTGGACTCCACACATTTTTTTTTTTCAGATTAGAATGGAAATTTTTAAATCGCGACATTATCTCAAAATAATAAAAGTCGATAGTAATGACTGTTCACGAGTAGCTCAAACTATTGAATAATACAAACTCCTTGACTGTTCCGTTGGTTGTTTGGCGAAAATTAATTCGATTTATTGTTTATTTACTTTCATATATTTTCTGTTTTCTTTGGATTGATGAATGAACGAAAAATAAAGGAGAAAAGAAGAAATTCAGTCATGTTTATTTTTGAATTTTCTATGCAAGAAAATCAAATCTAAAAATCTCTCTATATATAAAACGCTATGGTACGTTGCACAGAAAAGAGGTTAATTTCTCTTTTGCTGATGGCAACGATCGGTCTGTTTACGAAACAAAATCGGTAGCCTCCTCCATGTTAGTCATATCGTTTAGCAACGGATTATTAAACCCTCCGCGATTTTGCGCATGCGCAGGACTTAGTTAATTTCATCAAAATAGGGGGAAAGTGAAGAATGGAAGGGCGATGTTTGCATTTTACAGAGCGTTATTTCACAAAGAACTCCGGAAAAGCTCTCATATGACTCATTGTCTGACTCCCCTTTCCGGTGTAAAATCGTCCAAAAGTGGTAGTCTCGGAATCCATTGCTGAACAGCAACTTCATAGTTATAGCCTG
>BGPR01011408.1:621-21048 GCA_013235015.1 Araneus ventricosus
AGTCGTTAAAACCAATGCTTAGAAGCCTGTAATATTATAATTAAAAGCGGGTATTATTGAGGCATTGATACTTCTTATATTATAAATGTTATGAAAGTATAAGCATTGATGACAATAATTATGCCAAAAAATACAATAAAGTGTGATTTCTGTTATTAGGAACATGAATTAATTTTTTTGCTTGTTGCCGTGTTTGCATACTTAGAGTAGGAAATCAGAATAAACACGACGATAGGTTTCATTTCATGTTCATACTGTTTTAGTGGCTGATAAGATTGCGAAATAACTTAGCTAAAAATAATTCTATTTAATATTTTTTCTGAAATTTTCATATTTCTAAGAAATATAATAAAAGATTAAATACTTCGATGAATTTAAGTTAATGTTGGAACGTTTAAAAAATATCTTAACTTAATCTTATAAAAAATATTAATATTTGATGATTAGCCTTATTAATTAGGAATTTTTAGTTGATTTAATCCGTGTATGAAAGGTAGTTCTTCAAAAATGTTGACAATTTTATTAAATAGTGCAATAGCTTGGAATAGGTTTTCATCACAAACAAGGCATTCTTTCTTTATTATTTTTTAGTTTAATTCTGTTCTTATTAATCCTATGTTCTTTCATCTAAGAATCAAGTTAATACGAAAAAGAAATATTCCTCTCGATGATTGTTATTAGGCAAGCAATGTCAGAATGTTCAAAATGGCAACTCAGTTGTTGCATATTTATTTAATAATAATACATTGGGTAAGGCACATTGCAAATATTTATTTATTTATTACGTTTGCAAAAAGATATTTTGATTAAATGTTTTCTTGCAGCAGCTTAGAGCAGATAAATTTAAGATGATATAGACGAAAAAAATATTTTCTACGACAAAGATTTCATATGAAAAATAAATTGACTTCAAACTGTATATTCTGAAGATTCGTTCTACATTTAAAAATATCAGAATAGGAATATGCATTATTTGGGAGAATTGATTTTAATAATTTTCGAAAATTTTACAGATTTTTTTAAACATATGTTTTTCTTGGAAATCATTTCAATATTTTCTAAATCTAATCATAGTTTTAAGACAAATTCAATCACGTATTTATTTTGAGTAAACTTTCTATACCATTAATCTCAATTCAAAACTTTTCTAGCTATGTTTTTTTGTCTATGATTCATAAGTATTGCTGCTTTGAGTTGGATATTTTGTTTACAAATGCCTCAGTAATTTTAAAGAAATTCAAGAAGCAAAATTGCTGCATTGTAATCGTTTTTTGTATTTTTTATTGCAATAGTACTAATAATTTACATTATTATTTAATAATACATTAGAAAGTGAGATAATGCTCGAATGCAGTCAATATATTTTTTATTTAACGAACATTACAATTTACTGTAAGTTTTTCAATCAAAATTTTTACTTCCATAGCAAATATTCGTTCTGAATAACGTAACGTAAGGCTTTTTCATAACATATGATCATGTTTTTAACTTTCTATTTTCTGAATCTGCATGAAATTCATATGTAGCACATATTATGTGCAGAATGTATTCGGAATGTATGTTAATTTTTTTTTCATCTAGTGAATAATCACAGATCATCACTCTTAGATCCCGACTGATCGTTATTCCCGTTACAGCGAATGATTTCCATTTCACCCTATGAAACTTGATAGGGCATGAAGAGGAAAATATAGTAGCATCCCCTTGGGGTTAACTCCTCTTTTACTGCCATTTTTCGTCTCCTGTCACATTTCTCGAACCCAGAAACAAAAGAAGGATGACGACAAAAGAAAAAAAGAAGAAGAAAAAAATATGAAAACATTTCCAGAAAAATTCCACGTTGGGCTAATAACACGAGCAAAGTGAAGCAAAAAATATAAAAGACCGGAGGGGGGAGGCAGAGGGTGGCAAGTAATCTTTCTTGTCAATTCAACGTCTCCCAGCTCCTAAAAAGAAAAGATTGCCAGCTGGAGTGGCCATTAATATTCCTGCGTTAACTGACTGAGGCCAATAATGTAATGGGACACACAGAACAAGGAACCAGCGGACACGGCCTTGTATTGCCTTCATTCATCTCGTAGTTATTTGTCACGAGGAACGCTTCAGTTGCCTCGTGCGGAGATTACTTCGAGATTTCCTACCCCCTCGCCACACCAAGCATCACAATGTTTCTTTCCGCCTTTTTTCTTCTTTCTTCCACCCTCCCCTTTCGATACTACACATTAATAATGGTCTAATCATTCGATTCCCACCCCCAGCGACCTCACATTGTTGTTCCGCGCTTTCATTTTTATGCGTCTTCTTTATTCTCGCAGCCTATTTACCGCGCTCGTCAGATGGTGCATCAAAATAAATTATTTTTCTTTTGCTGTATTTATTACGTAAAATCAGTCGTCTTTTGCTCTTTTATTGCCAGCGCTTTCAGAAGTAAAGAGGCATGCCGAATGGCCAATAAACACGTGTCAAGGAAGCTATTCAATTTCTGGGGAGGAAACAGGAGTGGGAATGGTGGGTTACGGTGCATTTGTTCTTTTTTTATTATTAGTGTCGTTTTGTTTGTTGGGAACAAATGCGAATCGTTTTCATGTTTCTGTAATGAAGGCGGTATATCACAATACATCACCATTTTTCACTTTGGGCTCCTTTCATTGAAAACTATTACTTCTTAACTTTTGGTTTTATTGCCCGCGTATTTCAAGAAGTCAATTGCATTTTATACTACTCCAAACAGAAAACGGTAATTAACAAGAAAGGAAGAAGTTTTTTAACATTTAGAAATTTGTCTTAAGCTTTTAGTGAATAGTTTTTTTTCATTTAACAAATTATTTCGAATTAAAATTGAAGCCTTAATCTCCTAAAAATGCTGTTGAATATTCTCTACGCATTTATGAATAATCAGTTCATCAAAACGATTAAAAATGGAGCCTTAAACTCCTGAAAATGCTGTTGAATATTCTGTAAGCATTTATGGATAATCAGTTCATCAGAACGATGAAGTGAATATGGAATCCATTAAAACTTTTAACTTTAGTAAATAAAAAATTTGCTTGCTTCATAAACTGATTTTTTCTAATTTTTTCACAAAGATAAGGAACTGCATTTCTGTTACTGATATTTTACTTTAGATTATTTATCTGAAAGTAGATACAAAAATTTTCAATTGTTGTAGTAGATCATTAACTCGACATATTTAAATAACTTTTCTTCATATTTAATCCTACTTTTAGATAATACATTTCAGTTACAGACTATGTTTTATGGAAATACGCTTTAAAGCGCTTGTGTAAAAATTAAACTTTGTTTATTCATTTGAAGTTGTTTTTCATTAAAAAAATACAAAGTTATCTCTTTCTAAGTCGTATTTATACAATTAAAAAATTCACAGTTACCTAAAATAATTCATAAATAGAATAATAACCATTTAAATAATAGCAGAATATACTTCTCACAATACTTGTAGCTCTGTAATTTATTGTCTTACATTCATTTACAATTTTATTTAAAATTCGTATGGCAATATCTAATATCTTGATCAAATATATAATTAATATGTCTGTATCTTGGCTAGAAGGATCATTTAATACATTAGTGTAATTGAATGACGAATTGAAAGTAAATTATCATGCAATGGTTATTTTAAAAGTACTTTATCCTAGTTTAAACATGACTTTTCCCTCTACCCCTAATTGAAATTGTCAAATGTACCACACATATTCCTGCGTAAAGTTTACTATCATGAGACTACAATTGTGAATACTGCAGAGCCCTATCATACAAGCCTCTTGTTTGCTCCTGGTTTCTTCATATAAAAGACTACGGAAGCGCCTTTTTGAGAATAAGATTGCGAACAAAGCAGGCTGGAACAGATTTCTTTTTGTTAGACCTCTGCGCCAGAACAAGAACTAAATTGAATCCAAAGTTTTGCCTCTGGAACTTTCTTCATTCCTCCCATCTCGTCTGCAACTTCCACCCATCTGTCTCTTGTGCAGCAAGGGATCTGAGCCAACAACCTAATTTATGTAAAACATCTGAATAAACATGACTTTTTGATGCTCTACCTGAGCCAGCAAGTGCAGTTTGACAATTCCTTTGAAGCGTAACGTTATTTATCTAAAGTCAACTGTCAAGGGAAACCTCGCGAATATCGGAGACTCGAGTAACATGAATAATTGATAAACGTTGAGAATTTTTTCCTCCCTCGTGAATACTGCTATACACATCCCGGAATGAAATTTAGAAGGCAGAAGTGCACATCAGCGAAGCGGTGTGCTTTTCCTTACTGATAGGGTGGTGTGTTGTTTTTCAAGGGAAGTGTGGGTAAAACAGATAAGTTGGAGAAGAAGTAAAAATAAGCAGTACAAAAGATGCTGGAACATTTCTTTTTTTATGTCGAAATGGTGTTAGCTTTCATACGAATGTTGATGCGATATTTCGAGTAGTTTGCGCATAAAGTCTGAAAAATGTGGAAATGGAATAATGCTGCACCATAGTAGGGATTGGTGCTTTTGAAAATTCTTGTAGGAGAGCACATACAAATGAATTTGATATTTTCGGCCTTTTGAAATATATAAAACGGTTGGAAATAACTAGTGTTATTTAATAAGCATACATATATTTTCATTACTCTAGAGAAAAGGGCATATTATTTTAAACCAGGGTGAATCTATACCTCTATCCCGAAGAAATATTCTAGTTTGGTTTTGACGTATTATGTGTTTCTAATACTTAAAATTTAATAATTTGGAGTTTGTATGGTTTAAACCAATACTGTATTGTTCTACATCACAGGATGTCACACGGAATAAAAGAAATAGGTAAAATAATAAATAATGCAATTATTTTACCTCATTTTACAATTCAGAGTCTAAATTTGCAAGAATTTTGAAATTATTATTGACGTTTCTTCAGTTAAAAATTCTACTATCCCTACTTCATATAGTCGAAAATAGCAGAACTGCTGAAAGTTAAATAGCAAAACTTGATCCCACAAGTCGGTATCACTCAATTAAATGTGTGCAAAATTTAACGTATATAAGAGAAAAAAGTTTTATATGGTGTTTTGAACTGAATTTGTTTACATTGTCGAGTGCCATTAGTTTGCTTTTTTTTACTGGTTTTTAAAAATTATGGGTAAAACAGTTTTCCCTTTCCATTTTGGCGTAATAAAGGAAACACACTTAAAAGTACATGAATAAATAATTAAAAATGCTGCTAAAATAAAATTCAATTGATCAATGCATAAATTAAATTGCCGCTGTAAATAAATTTGTCTTAAAATATATTCAAATGATTTTTGTATAGATCTTAGCAAAGAGCATTATTTATATTTAAATAATTGCTTTTTCTCAGAAAATAAAATTATATTTTTGCTGCAATAAAATTTCCTACAAACGTTTGGAACTTTTATTAATACGGTTGCATCTTTATACCCTTATTCAAACCATTGTTCGTTTTCAATTTTCTTTTGCAACAATTATCTCAAAAGAAGAACATCGGCAAGGCTCTTGTGTCTGGTATATATTTTATAGAGAACTATTATTGCTGTCAAAGGAAATTTATGTAAAATTCTTTAAGTTGATTGAAAATATAGTCGAAATATGCGTTTCTCACCTGCACTTAGATTCACTTTGACTTATTCTAAGCCTTACGTATTAAAAATTTACATATACAACGACAATTAAGACAAATAGTAGGTAAAAGTAAATAAATTTTAATAGATTGCTAAATTATACGGATTTTAGCTCAGAAAAGCTTTGATAATGGGCTTAATGTAATATCGAAAACAAATGCATAGTATATAATATTTTTGGGAAATAAAGACAGTTCCCTGGCTGAAAAGCGGTAGTGTAACTTCAAATGAAAATAATTACGATATGAAATGTTACTGAAAATAAAATTACCCCTCTTAAATTTTGATTTATGTCGAAAATCAATCTATCTTATTGCACGAATGACATTTTTATCACACTGTAAAAAATATCCGTTTTTTTCCCGGACTTTTTCCGTATATTTGACGGTTTAAAGCTGTTTTTTTGACAAAACGGTTTTTCACCGTTTTCCGCTCCAGCCATAAACGGTTTAAAACCGTCAGTTCAAATTGTATTTTTCGTCATACCGTATGACTATCCGTATGATAACTTTCCCTTTTCTTAAATGTAATTTTATTGCATTCATTTCATGTTTTTAATAGGGTTCCATCTGCGCTATTGTTTACACATATTGCAGTAACCTGTTGTCACTCATGAAAGCTAACCTTAAAACACGTGTTCTGGCAATAGTTGATTTTTACACCACTAGGTGGCGCCACTAGAGCTATAGTGACTTTAAAACTCAAATAGATTATTTTTACTTCATCTTATGAAGTCTTCGGTGGTCTAGTGGTTAGAGCGACTGCCTTTTATTTCTATGAACGCGGTTTCGATCCCCGGCTCGGAGGAGTTAGAAATTTTGTCACCATCTTGCATCGAAATCGTCCAAGTAAGTTCAATTAAGAATTATATTAATTAAACTAATTGGAATTAATAATTAAGCCTGGATTAATTAATATTCCTAATTGATAATACACATCAGTACATTTCAACTCGAACAGAAGGAGAAAAACAACTCAACTCAGTCGATGACGTCACTTACTTCGATGACTTAATTTTTACGGAGAAAACTTAATTTCATACGGTAAAAAACCGTTGTGCCTACGGATTTACTTCGTAACTTTTACGGTTTTGCACAACCAACCCGGCTGCCAGTTTAAAACCGTAAATTTTACGGGATTTTTTTTACAGTGCATGATCGAGTTTAATGAAGGAACTTAGAGTGGAAAAGGTATATAAAATTAATAGGCAAAATTCCCTTTTGCAATATAAGGGACATCAGCTATAATCATTTAAATTCTAATTAATAAAAAAACTTTTAAAGATTTTGCTTGGAAATATAATTTTTCTTAATTGTTTTAGTTATACTTTGTTAATTACAGAGTTGTTTTAGGATAGCAAAAAACATGCGAATTACCGTGAAAAGAAAGAGCTTACAACCGCATTGTTAGGTATCATGATTCAAACACCAATGGCTTTAATTTTATGAGCGCTCTTTAAACAGCTGCTCACATGAATGAACTTACGAGTTAATTTTCAGTACCTTTTACCGTATGTGCTAAGAATTTTATCAAATAGCTTTAGATGGTAGGCAAACAAAGGACGTTCAGCAAAGGAAAAGCTAACGCTATTAATCATTCTTTTGTGTATAGAGGACTAATTTAAACAAAAAAGGGGCATTTTTATGGAGTAGCCATTAATTAAGTTACCATCATTATCTTTCACTGTTGTTATTTCTATGCTTCTGAAAAAATATGGTATTTAATATTTTTTAAGGAATAAACCATCATTAAGGAAATTAAAGTCATGGTTATGGATGTATAGAGTAACCCTTAAATGTTTTATCCTCTTTCCGAAAAGAAAATTCTAACTGTGCACTCGACCTTAAATGCCGTGATATATCTTTTCCATCTTGTCTAATCTTAAGCGCTTTAGAGCACTGGATTTACTCGGAGGTTAGTGCTTAGCGGACGTACTGAAAAGGATTTCATCAATTAAGTTTTAAGACACAGGCAAAGTACTTCAAGATGCTAATTTTTCCTGCATCGTTAACATGAAAGAGGGAAAAAAAATACTTTATTAATTTTATTCCTTGATAAAAATTTTACAAGTGACGTTTTTTCCTTTAAAAAAATCGATCCGCTTATTTTCCTAATTAAATGTTAGCGCTATCTCAAGATCTCTCTTTTCAGAATTTGGGTTTAGGAAGATTTAAGATGTTCGCGTAGCTGAGAATTTCTTTCGAATTTTTTTGAAATTCTATCTATTAGAGAACTGAAGGAGAACAATGGATGAATTTAAATCTGATTACAGGGATTTTTATTTCAGACTTGGTTACATAATATTAATCGGACACATTGGTTTGAGGAAATAGATTTTGTTTTTCATCTATTTGTGTTTCATATGTTGGTTCAGTCAGACTTATACTAAAATTACATTTTTCTTAAAGGTATCATGATTTTTATTTCAAATTTCGGTCATTAAACGAAAAACGTATGGTGAATCTTAAATAAATTTCTTACTCATATATTTTATTTTTAATCTATTGATATTAGATAAAATTATTCTAGTACTTTATTAGAAGCAAGAAGCATAATTTTGTTATAATTCTCAAGCAGTATATAAAAATGACATCTAAAAAAAGTCTTGTTATTTTTTAAAAAATGTAAATCAAGCATAAGATTTTTACGTTACATGTCCAATCGACTCTTATTTTTTGTATTTAGTGATAGTTATAAATGTTTTCGTGAAAATTTATTTAAGCGACGAATTATTAATCCTTTAAGTGATTAGCTATTTTGATATAATAGCTTTATTGTCTTAAAAATTAGCTTTTAAAGGGATTAATTGGATGTTTATTGTGTTTAATCAAGTCTCTGAAATCTTAAAAACATTTTATCCAAGGTAGTTTAAGAAATTATGCAAAAACATGTATTATCTGCTTTTGAACTCAACATGAGAGACTGAAAAATACGGCTCAAACTCTTAGAGGGTTAAAGTTCTTCTATTTGGCTTTCTAATAAGTTTGCAAATTAGAATTTTGTTTCCGTGTAATTTCATAGCCGTGAAGAAGATTGAGAAAATATCTCGAAATCTTCCTCGGCACTTTGACGGATTTTAACTCTAATTTGATTCAGACTTACAATTTCGATGTAAGGATCACACGGCAAATTTTATCCATCTAGAATTTAAAGTTTTTAAAAATTTTGTTCACAAATATTCCTATATGTTGATAGTTAAACAGGTAGAATTCCCAAAATATATTTTCTATGATGAGGGGGGGGGGATCTGGGAGGTCTAGAACAATTCAAGATATTTACTACAATACTTCAATACTTTCGCTTTAGATACTATGATGCGGAGAAAATAAAAATGATATTTCGTCGATGAACAGGCAACATCACCTATTTCAATTGTCTGAACTCAATTTTTCGCAACTAACAAAAGAAATTTATTTTTCTGCATTTCTGAATTTATTTAACGTCTGATATAAACATGAGACCACATGCTCCTACCAGTTCTGAAATCAATTAAAAATATTAGTTATTGCTTGCGAAAAACTGAAATTTCTTTCAAATTTTTCCTCTTTGAAATTTCAAAAAATTAGATAGGTGGTGGTGCTTGTTAACTCTTTAATCCATAGGCTACTTTTCTCTTCTAGCCCCTTTAAACCCGGGTCTTTTGGGGAGGATAAACCATGAATTGGACTCTCCCAACTCGGGTGGTCATTTACCCCACCAACACACACCCTGCTATGACCTTCCCTTAACCACTTAACTTAATAATTTTCTTTGCTATCTAATAAGATGACCACTCCTGTTTTGGAAAGGGGCTGTCGTTTTCATTCATCTAAGAAGGCATAGGATACTTAAGATGTTTATGGATCCTACATATTTTTTGTGTCAAATTATAAAGCTAATTAATGATTCAATTTTAGTTTATAAGACTAAAATTTCGATAATTCGATGCACGAGTATTCTCGGGCTGTTAAGTTAAGCGGTTAAGGCGCACGAAAATTGGCTGTGGTTGGCAAGGATAATTGCCTCCCCTCAAAAGAAGCCAACCGCCTCAGACCGGCCTTCGTCGCTGTTAAGAGGAAATTTTTATACCGCCTCGCTCAGTGTGAGAGGGTTAAACGACGATTTTATAAATTTGATGTAAAATATACTTAATAATTATTTTATGAAATCACTTACATTTCCTCAAAATTCTGAATGATATTTATTTAAGGCAAAAGTGATAGTCTACACAGGTCTTGTGCGTAACAAGAACTTACGATACTCCCTATAAATAAAAATTACCTAAGCTATCTTCTCCCATTTGAAGTTCCCAGTAGAAGTAACGTAAGCCGCTTAAGGCAATTCTAACCGAAATGACTCCACAGTCGACAATTTTCTTCCAACCCGAAACTTAACTTGATTCAAAATCAAATTTCGTAATTTTTCGCTGAAAGACCCTTTTATCGTAACAACCTCTTCTAGTGGAAAAAGACTGGGTTTTCGAAATTTTAACTGTAGAGAACAGGAAGGTACGGATTCTAATATTTCCAGCTGCTCTTTGAGCTCGTACTCAAGAATATTACTTGGGCAATTTGATTCTCCATTACGAGATTAAGGATCTGTCCTTTCATCTGAAGGCATTTTCATCCAGAGAGCAACTGGAACGTGCTTTCTGCTCGAATCTAGCTTCAAGCTATTCCACGAGATCTCATCATTCCTTGCAGTGGATTCATAAGTATCTTCTAGTTAATGATTCTTATTTAAAATGTGAGTCCTGAAATCAAGGAAATTACATTTCTTACTTTACTGCTAGAATTCTAAAGTAAATAGAACACGGTGAATAGTTCTTCAACCCGATACGTTTTGTATTATCCATCAACTGAAGTAGGCTCCCACAAAATGAAAGATTGCATTTCAAATGTATCACTGAGTTTTATGCATAGTACAAACTATTTCATTCTATATACACTCATAACGGTATATATAACCTCGATGTGATTTTGGAAGAAGCAAAATGTGTTTTTACATTATTTTAAAAGCAGCAGTAAAGCAAGAAATTCAAGATATTTTTTTCTATTTATTAACGATTTGTGTTTATCTAAAGTGACCAATTTGCGCTTTAACTTTGAAAGATTCACACGCATGTGAGATAAAATACAAATGTGCATTCTAGATGTGTATTGAAACATAGAATTAGCGCTTAAAGTATAGCAATATAAGTGTTTCTTAATAAATTATTTTTCCCTCCATTTAAAAGTCTCGCTGCACGAAGAACCAATATCCAGCCATGTTTCATTGCTATATCTTCAGATTGCTTTTAGTATTCCTACAGATTATATATAGAGTGAGATCTGTTATTATCCTTGAAACTTCGTAATTCAATTATTCGTTTGAAAAAATTCTAATACCATTGCATAAGTTGTGCTTTCTTCTGTTAATTTAAGAAAGAAGGTACTTTTATTTGTAGTTTGGAGTCTAGTAATTGGATTGTCTACTTGCTATTCATTCAACAATGTGGCTTCTATTTTCCTATAAATAATACCTAGATGATTTTAAATGTCAAATACATGTACGTCTCTCCATTACGATGATTGAAATACAGATGCGTTCCTTGCACTCATATTCAAATGTACTCCGCATATCAAATATGGATAAGAGTTCCCTGTGTTTGTTGCAGGAAACCTCGCAGAAATCCCAATTAAGTCTTTCTTGTAGGTTCTACAAGGGCACATATACAACAATCAAGAAGATATTAATACTTCCAGCCTGAAAATCAGAAATAAATGTAGGAATTGTATTTTTCCCGTCTAGCTTAAAAGCGTAAGTTTAATTCCTTCCTAATTATATTTTCTCATTTTCCGTACAAGCTCATTTGAATAATTGTTGTATCAGAGGAAAGATATCGGATGATAACGATCACACGGTCTCTTCGTGCTAATCACGTGATGCGTAGGTGTAAGCTCTCCTTTAAAAACTGAGTGTAATGTTTGAATCGGGAGGAGATGACTTTTTGAATTGAAGCATAACGGTCATGCGGTAGAATTGGTGAGCTTAGGCAGCTACGGGGATCTTTTCCCTGTCAGCACGGCGGCGATGGGCGATGGCTAAAATTAAATGTTTTACCGATGTATAAGTTTGATATTTTAATGGCTAACTAACAAACCCTACATCTTTCTTGTCTAAAATGTAAATAATACCTGTGTAAATACTCTTCTCATTTCATATTATGTTTTAATAAATAAATACTTTAGTTTTAACTCCGGTTTCTCATCCTTTATCTTTGGTGCATTTACCCCTAGAGTGCCCATAAGATAATGCTATTTCTACATTTATGGTTGCTTAACCCGGGATTATTTCCCATGCAAACCATTTTTCCTATAAAAATTGGCGGCTGAGGCCGTGATCATAATAATTTCTACATAAATATTTTAGCCTAATGAAGTGTAATTGCATAATGTGATTTCAATTTATACTTAACATAGAATAAATTACACATACGTATATGCAGTAACCATAGCAGTTTAATTCTTTCTTTTTTTTCTTTTAATACCAAGAGACAAAACTGTTTATAAATTCCTTATATTTTTTGATATTTTTAGAAACTTATACAATGAAATACAAACTGACATGTTCCTTGGTGTGTGGACAATTGTGTTCAGAATATTCCGGTTTAATCCCATTTTCAGTATTACAAAATATAGGATATTAAAATCAAGCCGGTAATTCCAACAAAGCGAGCGTTTAATTTGGATAACTTTGAATAAATTCATAAAATATGCAGGATAACGCATTAATATTAAAACTTTTAAGTCATGTTATGAAAGTCAAAACAAAAATTCTGCTTCAAGATAAGTAACTATATAACAGCAAAAACTGCAAGTACTTGAAATCTTCAATACTTGAGCTTACATGCCATTTAATGCAGAAATTTTAAAATATGGTTTTCTTTTCAAGGGATAAGAAACTTCCTATCAATTACTTGGAAAGAATGACGTAGCAAGAATCAGAGTGATATACGTGTGCAGTCGGAGTTAAGGTGCCTTACTGCTTAGTGTAATAGCTATAGGCTGAAAATTCTTAATGTGGAAAATATTTTGCCCCTAGCTTGTTGGTTTAAATTATACAGTGTTTTTACAAACGGTGTGTTGTTACTGTCTTTTGATATAACGACGCAGGATATTAGAAAAATATATTTATTTGGATGTAGACAAACACATAAAAATTATAGTGCGGTACGTTGCATTCAGAAGTCAGAGCTAATTCAAAAATAATGACCACCACTAAGCCTAAAAATCTCACCTCGCTCTCGAGGTCGCCGCCAAAAAATGACTTGTTTACAAAAAGCAACCCTGCATTAGGAAGGAGTTGCGCCAAGCGTCCTCTCAGCCATCGCCAACCATAGCCAAACATTACAAACGGATAGAGCATTTGAAATAATATCTTTCAATGAATTAAACTTTTATTTTTCCCAGAATTTTGGCACTTTTCTAAAATAGCTTTTGTGTTCCTACTTAAATGCTTTATAAACAATTACAAGGAATACAAATAAACCTAATCAGCTGCTGTCTCGAAAGAAGATTTAATACTAGATATCAGAATATTCAATGCATTTGGTAAATCGGAAAATCTTTCCAGAGAAGAAAAAACAAATTCCATATTTTTAATAATTTAGAATGATAAAATAAATGCAATTTCTGATTATAATGATAATGAAAAGATACTACTGACTAATGATAATGAAATCCTCACAGGAAATAATTTACAATTCATTTCTAATTTGGAATTGTGATATTGATATAAAAAATTAATTATTGAGCATGCGGAAGAACAAAAATTTGTTTCCTTTGCAACAAGAAAACGACGGCGAACAGAAGAGTTGATATAGTGCTTAAAATTAATTTGCATTTCAATAAAAGTGAAATTGGAGAAACAATGAAACATATGCAGAGAAATTTTCTGAAACATATTTTGCACTTATCTAAGAAAGCGAAAATCCTCAAAATTCCAAAAAAAAAAAGTTAGCGGAAAATTTATAATTAAAATATAAATCAAAACACTTTTTTTGCATTTGTGTTTTGACTGAATTATGCATGTCAACATGATTTTTGATGTTCGCGTATTCTAAGTAAGAAAAGAAATACATTAGATATGAATGAAACTTTCTTAATTTTAATTAATTCGTCATTAAAAGATAGCTCACATATTAGATTTTCATTTATATGAAACGTAGTTTGAAAAAATAACTTCGCACTAATTCGACTACAGATAAATTTATTGTACAGATAAATGTTGAAAGGTTCTTAAAACCCCTTGAAAAAAAACTATATAAAATAGGACTGATATGAAGATCTTATCATAGTTAGAATTGAAAGAAAAGAACATAATTGCTTGATTAAAATTAGGCTTCTTTAATTGCCTTTTAAATGATTCCTATCATTTTTTAAAACAACCAATTTAATCAATTGAACAATCTTCACCATTTCATCCGTATTTCTGTAAGAAAACGCATTGTTTTAAAAATTAAAAATTCAAGATTTCAAATCTAGTTTTGTTCTTGAAACTGAAAATGATGTATAGCTGATTGTTGTTTTAGCCGTTGATTTTGTCCATCCGAGTTCGAAAGGTATGTAAATCTTGGGAGAAAATTTGAACGGAAAAAATCACAGAAACTCTAATTACTGTTAAACTTTTCTCTCTTTGCACATTTGAATGCTGTTAACTTTAAAAGAACTGGAGAAAACTAACACACCTGAATGAAAAGCGTGAATTTTAAAAGAACGGTCTGTTCTTTACTTCCAAATGTACAAATGAACTCAAACACTTCGAGTATTTACATTGAGCATGTCTAATCTATCTGGCAAGTTTGATTTCTCGATTTTATGTATTTAGCAGACAGCCCCCTCTTTTTCCAGAAGACTCAATTATCCTTTCGCTACTATCTGAACAAATAGAGGAAAGAGTGCACGTTGATGTTAGCTTATGCAATAGACGGTATGAGGTTTCGTCTTTAACTTGGACATTTTTTCAGCTTTGTTTTCCTATCGTTAGTTCTGGGAAAAAATTACATTGGAGATTAAAAACGAGGATGGTAACAGAGAAAAAAAGAAAGGAAAAGAAAGAAGGAGGAAAAAATTAAAAGACCCAAAAAGGAGGATCGTAAAATTTCTCTTTTTTCCACTCAGGCTTAGTCAGACCGGAAAACGCTGTGGAAAAACACAAAAAATCCATTACATCGACAATTAGTCTGGTATAAGCCCGGTGGTTGCCGCTTTTCATTGCTTTTGGAAACAGAGTGCTATACTTCTACCTATCTCTCTTACGCACTAAAACTGATGAAAAAAGATTCTTTTTTCTTCAAACATTCACTGTTTTTCATCCTTTTTTTATTCAATCAAGATTAATTCGGGAAAGGTCGGTAGATAATTAATAGTTATAGGGAAAAAGAGGACTTCTTTGGGGTTTTGTTTGAGAAGTGAAAATGTTATCTTAGTTATTAGATTTCAGTCATTATTGTGTGCTTTTTTGCGTAATTAAATAGATAGAACTCTAAGAGAGTGGGTCGAAGTGCAATAGTTTGATTAAGGAAAAAGGGATTGAGGATACTGAAGGAGCACCTAAAATACCCTAAAAAAGTTACCTTTACTGATCTGATTTAGTTTAGGTAGTTTAGGTTTTTCTATTGCTAAGTATATTGGGTTTCACTAAAAAAATCTGTGCTTTTGTCTTGAACAACTAGGGATGGATCAGATAGGTTTATTTTATTTAGGATAAATCCAATTAATTTAATTGTTTTGAGAACAATTTTTCTTGCAGAATTTATACTATTAAAGATAAATTGTTGATTAATTCAATATAAATACAAAATCAATTAGTTTCAAATGAGCTACTTTTTTGCTTTTTAAACAAAATTCCTGATTTACTAGTTAAAGTACAAAATGTTTGCTCAACTTAGAAAACTTAGCAAGAACAATAAAATTTAGTGAATAGAAAAAAATAAAGCTTATTAACCCTGTCACACCAAGCGAGGCGTTCCCGGGAGGTCTAAAAATTTCCCCTTAACAGCGACGAAGGCCGTTCTGAGGTGGTTGGCTTCTTTTGAGGGGAGGTGAGCTTCTGAGATTGCATCGGAGACAAGAGCAGTAGGGGGTCCAGTTATCCTTGCCAACTGCAGCCCATTTCCGTGCACCTGAAGGGAAGGTTATAGCAGAGGATGGGGTAGTGGGGTAAATGTCCACCCAGGTTGGGCGAGCCCAATTCATGTCGCTTCCTGCCAAAACTCCCGGTTATAAAGGGGCTAGATGTAAAAAGTCGCCTCGGGATTAAAGAGTTAAAAATTTGATAAAGAAGGATGCTGAGAAACAAATTCATTAAAAAAATCCCCTAACATCACTTCAGAGGCAATTCTACAAGAGCAGTTGAATAAATGGGAAACGAAATCATAAAAGCTGCTATATATATTCACATTTTAGAACACACACTTCTTTATACCAGAGCTTATACAGTTATATATTTCCTAATAAAGATATCAATTTATAGTTTTCAGTAGTATTTAAAGTAAAAGCAATGTGTTTATATGTATTTAAGTCGTGTTGTTTGAAAGATAATAAAAATAATTTCTATTAGCATTGATGTGTTAATTATTTAATTTTAGTACGTATTTAATTTTCTTATTGCATGATGGATAATTCAAAGAAAGTCAAGTAAATTTTAGGTTCTTGTAACACATACCCAACCAAGCAGTTTGGTCATAGATTGCTGAAGGGATTGTTCATTATCCTCCAATTGCAAAAGTAAGCCACGTATGCAAGTTTTATCTGAGGACGGAATCTTCATTATACAAATATTCGTAACGACGAATCTAATTCAGCTTTTCTTCTTTCTTCCAATTTGCTCCAGTTGCTTGCAGCTGCCTTATTTTCTAACATGAGATCTTAGAAGCGTTAGAAGATGTTCCAAGAAGCAACCTTTATGGTACTAGATTGTAGTTGTGGGCCCCACTTTTTCCGGTATATGGATTGGTCGAGGTAATCTCATAACTTAGGAACTCTCTAACTGAGATTCCACGATTGCCTAACTCGTCTGAACTCGTCTCCGGAATATCGACTTTGCTGCAGAAGTGAGTAGTTGCAACCCAGTATCTTCAAGAGACTTCACCAGTCCTTTTAACGGAGTTGTGTTCAGATTTGTTGTGTAACTGTAAATCAAGTACTGTACATATTACTAATAAGTATCATTTTGTAACTTCTTAGCCATTATTTTGTTACTTCTTAGTCATTTTTCGTGGGAACTCATCGATTTCACAATTAAGCGCCTTTATATTATTTTCCAAAAGAGCAAACGTGAAAAAGAGTTCTTGTCTTAGTATGTACCACCGTCTCTTCATGTTCCTCCTCTTTCCAAATACAGCTAATATAGTAATAAAGTACTACGTTCTTTTATTAAAATATTTGAAATATAAAAACACATTATTTTGGATAAGTTTTTTAAAATTTAATTTAATTTCTGTGTTAGAATTTTAAAAGTAAAATCTTGAAAAATGGAAAGTGAAAAATTGAAATTAAAATGGATACAATAGTTGAAAAATGCTTTCCATCCATTTCTATTAATTTTACTTAATCTAATAATTTGTGCGAATATAAAATTTTGCTTTCCCTCTTTGGAATAATCCATACCTGTGCACTCCCAGTCAAATTTTACAATAATCAGTATATTCACTGTTCCGAATTTCTTCTGTTAAAGATAGAATTGCTATTAATCTTCGAGATCATTCGATGAGAAAAGAGACTAGAGTTCTGTTTGAAATATTTTCATTTGATTCTGTTTATAATTTTTTAAAAGTCTCAGAAAGAAATAAGCATTGTTAAAATTTATAAATAGAAAGTTAAAAGAAAATGAAAAAAGAAAACATAACAACAATTTGTGGCTTACGACAGTATATTCGCATTTATTTTCATTTTCTTAAACTATAGTCTTCCCAGTTAACTTCATAACTTTTGGTTTTGAACTAAAATAAATTGAAATTATCTATCCTGATAAAAGAGTTTCGCAATTAGCTTGTTTTCCTTGTTAACCGCATCTTATACGGCTATATACGGGTTAAACACACCAGCTATATACGGGTCTTTAGTCATTAAACTTAGATGTCTTATAGTTTTTTGAAATATAATAAGATTATATTTGAATGATTTAACCAGAAATTTTCGCTTATTCAGTGTGTTTTCCTAACATATATATTTATCTACATTCAAAACGTATTTAGCTATATAAATTTTTAAGCTTAGAAGTGTATTCGCTTATGCCTCTAGGAAATGCACGTCAACTCACTCAAAAAGTTTGCAGCTACCTTAAACTTTCCATCAAAGAAAAACCCTGCCATATGGTCTTGCTTTGGAAAAAGTTTTCGATTTAATATGAATTCCTTAAGAGGCAGAAGAATGTTTCCAAACTTTATATATTTATATTTATTTTTTATTCCGCCTCTCGAGAGGAACATATCTTTTAAGTCGTTGAATACTGAAAGGAAGTGGAAGATTTATATGGTGAGAATATATTGGAATTCGAAGTTATACGGATCGATTTTAATTTCATGATATGGAGTATCGGGAGTACATAGATGAATCAACATGACATACATTCGATAAACTTTACCTGGATGTTTGACATTCAACTAAAATATCGAATAAACATACAGTATTACATCAATAGGAGTTATATTTTCTTCCATGTAAAGTGTAATAGGAACACTGATTTTTTAATCATAGTTCATGAAAATATATGCAGTCATCAGATATATTGTCGGAATAGTTTTATTTAAAGGATAAAATATGTGTTGCAAGAATGTATACTGGTTATACATTAGCGTGGGTTTCTGATCACATGAAGACTTGTTTTCTCATTTTTCTGAACTATGGGCATAGGGTAAGTTTTTTATTTAAGAAGGTTTATTTTAATATAGACAGATGGCTGATAATTTTAAACAATCTTATTAGCGTTTTGGTGTTTGTGTTTTTCTCTTTCTTTTGAGTATATGATTTGTGATGTATAGATCTCCTTTGTCTTTTGTTTGGGAAATTTCGGGCTAAGAGAAGCCATGTTTGGCGTAATGCTAGCTTCTTACAGAAAAATTTCCCAATTATCATTTTGAATCAACTTCGAATAGTTCTTAGCCCTTGAAAAAGTGGACTAGAATGGATTCCTTGTTTGTTTTTGGTTTTATTCTATTACCTCTGAGTTTATTTATTTATTTTTTGCTATCTTTGTATGATCTTGATTTTCATTGTTCTCTTTTTTCTGTTTTGCTGCTGCAATTGCGCTCTACTTAAACATTGCATATATTTTTTCTAATTTTTTTCTAAATTTTATTCCATAACATTTATTGTTTATAAATAAAAATAATTGTTGCTCTTTTGTTGTTCTTGTTTAAAGTTTAAATTAGGATTCTATTTTAGATCTATACTAATTTTTCCAGTTGATTGTTTTTAAGCGCTGGTTATGCTTAAGTAACTGTTAAAGTATAAGAGTCTGGTGATTAATTTGAAGAAAAGTGATATGAATAGAGAAAATGAGCGAAAATTAAGAGGAAACAAATACTTATACAAGATTTTTCCAACGTTGAGACATCCTTGGATTGGTGGCTGTATGATCTTCATTTGAAATTTAAAATGCTATTGCTTATTTTAAATGTTAGCCTCTTTTAAAATCAGTTCGTCTTTATATGTGATTTTTTCATATCTGTTAAGTATTTAACAAACAATATGAGCTTTCAAGCAAATGGTTAATTAAAATTCATTTTCTTGATATAAGAGTCATAAAGAATTTTCGACTTTCAAAAACATTCAGTTCATGATAGTTTTGAGAAGTTTATGCTTAATCATTCAATTATTTTGATATTTTATATACATAATGAAAGATACTTATCTATAGAAATAATGAAAGTCACAAAAAATAATAAAAATTAATTTTTGCCTTCAGATAATGTTTGAATAATCACGCAAATTGCTGGTAAATAACAGAGTAAATAAAATTCCGTGTACTGCAGGTAATTAAAAAGTTGAAACAGGAAAAAATGCTTTTAAGATTTTTTATAAACCAATTTTTTAGGAAACATTAATTACCACTAAGTCACGATACCATCCATGCGTATAAAATTAAGCGAATTTACTCGATGTAAACGAAATTACTTTTTACACAAACGCAGAAATACATTTCACAGATATAAACCCAGGTAAAAAAATAATAAAAGTAAACACGTTTCTTTTGAAAATGAAGTTTGAAGTATCACACACGAACGCAGCATTTTTTTCTTTCCCTCTGCAAATCATTCTAAGGTACAAATAAAAATAAAAACACATAAATAAACTCTTTGGAATTTTCCTTTCTGCCATTTCACTTCGCACTGTAGCGTACTAATCGCATTTACGGTTAGAAAAATTGGCGAGGCAACCGTCAGCTATCAGAGCCCAGACGATATTATAAAACCCATCTGAAAAAGAACATGCCTCCCAACAACCTGCAGTTTAATGATCAAAGAAAGAGGAAGGAGCGCGAGAGTAATCGAAATTTGTCATTTTGATGGATATTAGGCAAAATTCAGCCCACTAATGGCTTAACTGCCTGAAGCACCCCGCGAGAAAGGAAGCCGACGGTTTATCAACTGTTTTCTGCCTCATATCATCCACAGTCAGGGAGTGGAATAAATGTTGCAAGTTTAAGTTGGAGGTTATCATAGTTAGATGCTTGCAGCACCCCATTTCCGAGTGCTTAATAAGGAGTGAAGCAATTGCTGAGCTCGAAATAAGTTAGTGAAAAAGAAATTCGACAAGAATTTTGCCGTCATATTC